>JAQFZO010003040.1:0-10737 GCA_034695885.1 Geophilus flavus | reverse complement strand
TAACTATTCGCATATTTTTTGAAGGTGGAACCTAAATTTCTGAACTCGCAGCAACAAGAGGATTCAAACAATACCCAATATGACACGATTCGCTTTGAAATAGCTACTGTCCATAAAAATTTGTAATTACCGATTACCGGTTTTTAGAAAACTCCGGTAAATGACAAACCCTATTTCCGCGGGTCTCTATTTAACAGTGGGAAAATTTGACTTTTGCAGTTAGTGCGGGTCACCCGTAATAAGCGAGTTTCTAATAAAGCGCGGGGGGCTTAATCCTGCAAATAGTGCGCGGGTGCACTATTAGAGGATTTACGGTATTTGCCAGAGCCTTCGTCTATAGATATTTCTAGGGTTCGTTTCTGGTCTGACTCGCAGATTGTTTCTTACGATTAATTCTTGGACAACCCCGGAAGTGAGTTTTTTTTACCCCTTCAGGAATTCATCTCAAAAGGGACATCGACACAAACCCAGACCCGAAATCCGATATGATCAACAAGGTAAGATTCTATATAAAATTATTCATCAGTTAGAAAACTGATCGTCCGTGTCGGTGCATCTTGAATTTCAATTAAGAAAAGTTGGCAAAACTTCACAGTCATCCCGTTGTTGTTGTTCTTTCATTCTTTCTCATCCTCCTCCTTCTCTCTTCCTTCAGTACTCGTGTAAACCGCAGATTCAAAACATCGTTAATCGGTGCGGCGTTTAGCTGGTGTCAGCCGCCCTTCTTGCTTTCGCACGTCAGGATAAATTTATCGCACAATGACAAATCGCTGTTGGTCGGATAGAAAATAGCTCTTCTGTCTGCAAGTAATGGGCTCGCGAAAAAAAATAAATGGAGCAGTGAATAGGCTTAGAAAGGATGTGCTGTTCTGCACAGGTGGCATATGTCAAATCAAACTTGCGACTAAACGGTTTGTAATTTCTTATTTTCAGCTTTTGTTTCACTTGTTAGAGAAGTTTGTTTCAAGCATTGTGAAAAATTATAGGTGTAAATGGGTGTAAAAGGTTGTTCCTATATATATAAACTCCTTTTAGGTGTGAATTAATGCTATTTAGGGACCGTTTGCACTATTATGAGTGCAAATGTAGTATGTACACTTCAAAGGTGCTTCTAAACACGAGTATCGGATGTAAAAAACAATTTCTGGTGTATTGGGGACTTTCGGTTTCGTCAGCAACTCGTCAAATTTACAAGTTTTTTGGTAATTAATATCCAAATCAACCTACTAGTAATCTAAAATATCAAAGAAAAACTTGTAAATTTGCCGATTGAAAGTAGTTGCCTAAAAGTTGTTGACTAAGTCCCCAATACTGCAATAAGGCCCAATTTCTAAAAGAGGTGTAAATTATTCATTTACATCCTAGTCTGCACACACAAAGAACTAAAGAAGTAAGAGTTATTTTACACCCTTTTTTCCTGTGGCGTACACCTTTAAAGGTGAAGGCTAAAGCATATTTTTCAAAGTGTATTCACCTTTAAAGGTATTTTATACACCCTTTTATAGGTGTTATTATGATTTAAGTGTATAGTAACTCCTGTAAAAGGGTGTACAGTATTATTTTACATCTAGGTGTATGCCACAGAAAATTTAAAGATGTAGTAATTTTTGTGTGTGCATATTTAAACCTAAAAGGAGTTTATTGGGGACAAAACTGTGTATTGGTTTTTAATTTCTGATTTGTGATTTGGACGAAATTGTAAAATGCAATACTAATAAATGATTCACTGATGGGTGACACTGACATCCCTAAATTAAAGTAGGGCAGCACTGCAGCAATCAAAGTCACCTGCTGCCTGGTGACAGATCTTTTCCCTACCGTAATTTTTATGGTCTTCCCTTATCCAGATGTGAACATAAACAAATGTATAGGCTTCCCTGCCATGATGTTGAGCAGGGCAAACCCACACGACTTGACACAGGGAATACCAAACTTGTTGCTGTTTGACATGAAAGTACAATTAGCACCTGAATCCAAGCATTTAATTACTTTATAATTGTTTATTATAACTACCATGTTTGGTATGTTTCTTCTGGATGGTAAAAATTGGCCTTACAATGATGTGTACATGTTGAAGTGAAACTAGGCTGCGATTATGTAAATATGTAATTTGCGTAAGTTTGTGAGTTGACATTTGGTAGGTCACTTATAAAACTACTTATAGTCTTTACTCAAATGATTGTTGTTCTTGGCAGTGCCTCTTGGTGTCCAGTTACTTGGTTTTATTAAAGATGGTGTTATTGGAGAGAGTTGTGATCGATGATTGTAAGTCTTGGGTTGTGAGTGAATGTTTGGGGCTTTTGTGGAATGTTTGAGAAATCAATAGTTTGTCTTAAAGTTAACAAGTTTGTTCAGTGGGAGATTTATGTTGTGGAGAAGATGTTTAAGTTTGAGTCAGTGATTTATTTCCATCAATTACCACTAGGGGGTTTAAAAATACTAAATTGTTGATTTACAGAGTTACCGGTATGTATTGACATTTGTTTAATGTGATGGGTGGGCTATATGTCATGCTTCCAGACTTTACACCTACTGTAATTACTTTGTGCAAGTTTTACTCTGTAAAATGTAATATATGGAAATCTTGTATAGCTTCTTTATCTGGCTTTAAAGTCAAAGGTTTTTCTGTAATCAAACTTCATCTTGTATAGTAAAAAGATAAATTATGCTATTGTTCAGCGATATAGCGATGTAAATATTCGAGTGGGGTCTTAAATCCAAAATATTTACTCCTATAAGAGAACTCTTAAATCGTAGAAAAGTTTGGAATCAAATCTTTGGAACTGGGCCCAATCCAATGATTCACTCAAATTTGACGTAATTTAGAGCTCAAAGGCATTTGTAATCGAAAAAAGGCCCGAAGCTTATGGTTTCGGTCCCACCTTGAATCCTGTTTTTTTATTTTTCAAAATAATTCCACATCAGAGATATGAAGTGATACCATTTTTAGACCAATTGGACATTTTTCTGCATCTTTAATAGATTAAAAGATAAAACGGTACTTGATTTCGATCTCAAAATCGAGGTCAGAGATCAAATTTGAGTGAGTCGTTGGATACTTTGATACCAAATTCTCCACCTCCAAACAATAATTCAATGTCTTGACTGGTGGCACGGACTTCATTGTGTTCTTGATGATTGTCATCAAAGATTTAGACTGGCACCCCTCCCCCTTGAGCTTGATCAAACAGATTTTGTTCGTCTTTAAACATTTGGAAATTATTTGACTGGGTCCAGACTTTTGTTTCACCCTGCATAAGGACAGACTTCAGTACATGACGCAAAGTGAGTAATTATTTTAATGCGACCCTTAGTTGCGCCAAATCAAGAAACATCAGGAATCCATATTGCAAAACGGAGTCAACTCACACTGTAAATCCAAGTGACTAAAAAAATTATTAGACACGTAATTCTGCTCAATTTAGTAGCAAAAGAGTCTAATTTTTATACACCTATTACACAAATTAGACCTTCTACAAACCTATATTTTAGGCTTTAAAGTAACTAAAAAGTGTTGCCGTTCTCTAGTCGTTTCAGCGAGTCTAATCAAAGTGTGACTAAATTTTATATCAATGATGGCTACATTTAATGAGTTCAAATGAAGTGACCGAAATTTAAGTCGATAGTTGCTAAATTTAATAAAAGTTTAGCAATCATCAATTTAAATTTTAGTCACTTTAAACGCCTAAAGATTAGGCAAAAAGATTTACTGTGCAGTAAAAGTTGTCAATTACAACAAAATAATCTCTTTAAGACAAAAACTGATGTCAAACAACAAAAATTCAAGAAAACCTTTTAAAATTGTTTTAATTTCATGCCATCAACAAGCCCCCATGGACTTGACTGACAACCACATATAGAACAGCGCCACAACGACAAGACCGCAAACTAAAAAAAACTCATAACAAATCCCCAATCGATAAGTTACATACAAAACAAACAGATCACAATCAAGCCCAAACAAACAAACAAACATTCTGAAAAACAAACCAAATATTTATCCAAAATGACTTTATTCCTCGCTTTTATTCATTTATCCATCCACCAAAAACACACATACCCCCAAAAGAAAAAAAAAAAATCAAAAAACTCCAACAACGTAATTACTTTTCCCCTTCCCTTCCCTTCCCTTCCTTACTTTTTTATTTTCCTTCACCACGCCAAACACTGTCAAACTCAGCCCCGTGTCAGATCAGCAAGGATTGCTGAAATTACTCGGGCCAAAACGATTCGAGCAATTCGCTTCTCCCGTCGAACGATCTGACAAGCCGCATTCCACGCATGTCTCGTAAACCGCGCGGCGCGCTCCCGACACAAGCCACACATGCACGTTCCACGCGCGCTTGTCTTTCTTGTCGGCGAACGATCCGTGACAGGCCATCTTTCAACCTTTAAGCGTTACCAACTGGAATTTGCGTCCCCATCACGCGCATGCATGTCACGCGCGCAACCGCGACTCCGCCCCGGCCAAACCCAGCCCAACCGACACGTGCGCACACATACAACACAACACAACACAACAAACATGTCCGGCGACCGTCTAGCGCCGTTCTGCGCGCCACAAATCGACCGGGATGACCCTTTGCGCAGCATCCCGCTGCGCCAACGTCGTCTCCCGGCCTCGTTTTGGCAGGAACCGAACGTTCCGCGCATGAGCCGTGTGAATTTCGACCAGAAATGCCCGCAACCACCGACTCAACAGCAACAACAACAACAGTTTACGGATTATTCGCAGTTAACTTGGCCTGGCGGCTACGGGAATACGGATTTTCAGTATAGTTTTCAATGTACGTGTCCCGGATGTCAGCCCGTGACGACGTCATCGTTCGGGTCGTGGGCCGATCCCGCGAAATCTCGTTTTGATTCAGCGTGGATGTGGAATCCGATCGGAGTTGGAGTCGGAGGGAATAAAGTGAGTCAAGGATTTGCGCCTTATGCCCCGATTGTCGACTCTGTGGTCAGTACGAGTGGACATGGACAGAATATGGCGTCGTGGAGTGCGCAGAGTGGGAATGCGACTTCCGGTGTGACCGGAAGTGTGAGTTATTTTCCCGTTGTGCATTATTCGAGTAACTGATGTGAGGTTTTTTTGGGTTTTGATGGATTTTGGAGTGTTTTTGGTGTATATTTGTTGTAGGAATGTAGGAATAGGTGTAATTTATTTGTGAAAATGTTATTTTTTATTTGTATTTAATGTTTTTAATGTTTTGAATGTGTTTTAGAGGTGAATAAATCCACGTGTTGGTTTATTTTTAATTTGATTTACGACTCGGGAGTTATTTATTTGTTTGGATGGATTAGAATTCGCGCACGTTTTTGAATGCCCCAACATATGCGCGGAATTCGCATTCCGAGCGGTCGAAAGGCAAGACATGTGTTCATTCGTCGAATTCCCGTAGTCACATAACAAGTCGGACGGCAGATGGTGACAATTACGTCATGAACGACTCCGTTTCGGTTTATGGCGATGGTAATTAATTTAAAAAATGTGTATATTTTTAGTTTTCGATTTAATTTCATGAAATTAAAGTGTTTTTTTTTCGGTTTTTTGAGGAAATTTTGGTTTTATTTATATGTTTTAAGACTAAGACTAAAACTTAAACTGTCACATAGCAAGTCGGACGGCATCTGGTTACACTTGTGTCACGAACAACTTCGTTTCGGTTTATGGCGATGATAATTAATTTTTAAAATGTTTTATTTTTAGTTTTTGATTTTATTTTATTAAATTAAAGTGTTTTTTTCGGTTTTTTGGTGGAGTTTTAGGGTTTTTTTTGTGTTTTCTGACTACAACTCGTCCGATTTCGTCAAATTCCCGTTGTCACATAACAAGTCGGACGGCATCTGGTGACAATTACGTCATGAACGACCTCGTTTCGGTTTATGGCGATGATAATTAATTTTAAAATATGTATATTTTTAGTTTATTGCTTTTATATTTGTTAAATTTAAGTGTTTTTCGGTTTTTAAGAGGAATTTTTGGTTTTTTGCGTTTTAAGACTAAAACGCGTCCGATTTCATCAAGCAGACGACGGATGATGATCGATTCGTTCTCCTGGTGGCAATGACCGGCGATCTTTTTCTCTCCAGGTTGCCATATCCTGTTCGAGATATTTGTTTACACTTGTTCGGGATGCGGTACAAAAAACTTTATACATGATGTAAAAAGTTTTCAAGGAGAGAAATTGTCTTACAAAGTGATGGTATGTATGAAAAATCAAATTCCCATTTGTTGAGGTAATTAATCGAGAGAAAAACCCGAAAAACCCAATTTCTGATCGAAAAGAGCCGAATTTCTCGTCAAAAACCATCAAAACTCACAGAAAATAACTCGAAAACTCCATTTTTACCCATAAAATTGAATATTTGTTCTTGAATTCGAGCAAATATTTAAAACATTTACCTTGAAACACCTTCAGTTGTTATGTGAAAGGAAATTGAGGTCAATGATCAAGTGTTTTATCACGGACACAACAGAGTTGTGGTTTTATGTTGTGTGTGGGAGGTAATGGAGGGGTTTAATCGGGTTTTTGTATTTTTTTGATTATTTTGGTTAATTTTGATGTTTTTTTGGTTTTTGTTTTTAGTTTGTTGCTGCCATGAAGCTGCGAACGAAAAGAAGATTGTTGTTGAAAGCGAGTATAGTGTTGCTCATCATCATTTGTGCTGTTCCTTTCTTTTTGTCGAAGCCCAGAGGTCAGGAAGGACAAGTTAAGGACCGTATAAAAGCTGAAAAGCAGGTAAAATGCAAGAGTAACCAACCAATGAAGTAATCTGTTTTTTTTTTTTTTGTTTTTGTTGAAGAGAAAAGCGGAGTTTGGAAAGATGTGGATTTTAGGAGTGAAAGAGTGAAAGGATTGGAAAATAGTTGAATGTTGTGTTGTTTGAGGAATAAAATGCGGAAAATGTTTGGTGAATCGACCGGAAAGGAAATATTAAAAAATTATGAAATAGCGTAGTAATTCATTGATTAATCATGAAATTCAATATAAATTTTAATAGAAAACCCATGATATTTAGATGAAAAATGCGGAAAAATCCTGAAAAATCATGATAAATTAGTAGAATAACGTTGAATAATCAGGAAAATTAGTGGAAAAAAATCATGAAAATCTGTATGAAACACTGAAAAATGATAAAACTTCAGTTGAAAATACTAAAAAATCATGAAATCGAGTTAAAATACACAAAATCATGAAATTCAGTTGAAAACTCACGATATTTAGCAGAAAAATGCTGAAAAATTATGAAATTCAGTCGAAAAATATTTGAAAATCATGAAATTCAGTTGTAAAATATTGAAAAATTATGAAATTCTGTTCAAAAACCGGGGTATTTAGCTTAAAAACACAGTAGCTGCATTCAAAAACTTGCTCATTTAAATGAGAATTAATGAGAAATTTGTTACGCCTAAAACACAAAACACAATTTTTGTTTTAGTTTTTGAATGCAGCTACTGAAAATCATGAAATTCAGTTGAAAACCCACTATATTTAGCAGAAATATGCTGAAAAAACTTAAAATTCAGTAGAAAAATATTGGAAAATCATGAAATTCTGTTCAAAACTCAGGACATTTAGCGGAAAAATCATGAAATTATGTAGAAAAACCATGATTTTTAACAGAAAATGCTAAAAAATCTTGAAAATCTGTAGAAAAAAGTGAAAAATTATAAAAATGCCACACAGTAAAAGAAAAACAAAAACCATAAAAAACTCTGAAACAAAACCAAATTCAAATTTCCTCTCTTTATTCCACAAAAAAAAACTCAAACTCAAACCACACTCCCAAAAAAATGGCACCTTATTTATATTTACTTCTTTTCACTTCAATATAACCGTAAAAATATAAATCGTGACTCGACCTTGTTTAAACGTGGAAATTGTCACACAAAGTAAAAAACAAGACCTAAAAAACAAAAATAATTCCATGACATTTAGTGACAAACATTGAAGATAACAACTAACACTGAGTTTGTCTGCTTCGATGCCAACTATCTCTGGAATTCGTATGGCGAAATTTGGCCAGTAAAAACCTGGGAAGGTGCGACTCATCCATAAATATCAATTGATTCGCTCGTAAATTAACCTCCGAAATGAAGTTTGGGACCACCCTTTGTGTTTACGACATTCTTAATCCATTTTTTCCCCGATATTTCATGTGCGGATGATGCGAAACACGAAAACTGGCGCCGTTTTTACGGGACTTGGCTGCTTTGAGCCTAAAATCATTAGAATTCAGTTGAAAAAGGGCAGAAAAATACTGATAAATGATGAAATTCATTTGAAAAACAGTGTAAAATCATGGAAAATTATGACATTCTGCTGAAAAATTCTGATGAATAATGAAATTCTGCAGAAAAACATGAAAACTGATAAAATTCTGTACAAAATCGGTGAAAAAATCATGAAATTGAGTAGAAAAATACTGAAAATTCGAGAAATTAAGTAGAAAACAGTTATCAATTGATGCGCTCGTAAAATACCTCGGAAATGAAGTTTGGGACCATCCTTTGTGTTTACGACATTTTTAATCTTTTTTTCCCACCATATTTCAGGTGTAGATGATGCGAAACACAATAACTGGCTGTTTTTACGGGATTAAGCTGTTTTGAGCCAAAAAAATGATAAGAATTCAGTTGAAAAACAATGAAAAATCTTGAAAAATGATGAAATTCGGCAGAAATTTACTGAGGAATCTTGCAGAAAGATGAAATTTTGCAGAAAAATCGTGAACTCTGATAAAATTCTGCAGAAAAATCTTAAAAACTGATAGAATTCAATAGAAAAAGCACTGGAAAATTATGAAATTGTGTAGAAAAACACGGAAAACATGAAATTGTGTAGAAAAATACTGAAATTTTATGAAATTCAGTAAAAAACTTGTCAATTAATGCGTGCGTAATTTATTACCTTGGAAATGAAGTTTGGGACCGTTATTGGTGTTTGCAATATTCTAAATCATTTATTTTTCTTTTGGTGATATTTCAGGTACAGATGATGCGAAATACAAAAACTGGCGCCGTTTTTACGGGTGGGAGACTAGGCAACTTTGAGCCGAAATTTGTAAAGAGAAGAATGGGGCCGGGCGAAGAAGGAAAGGCGCATTATGCAAGTGCGGATAAGAAAAATGAAGTGGATCAAGGAATGATGGAGTTTGGCATAAATGTCGTTGCTAGCGATGAAATTTCCATGAACAGAAGCATTCCGGATTTAAGAATTAAAGAGTAAATGTTGAATTTTTTATTTTTTTATTTATTACTTGTGAAAAGTGTTTTATTTTAATTTTCCAAATTTTTTTTTTTTGGATTTTTTAAATTTTATTAAAATTTTTTTTTCGATTTTGGATTTTTTTTGGATTTTTTTGATCGTAAAATTTTATTCAAGTATTTTTTACCCGTGAAAATTGTTTTTAATTTTTTTTCATTATTATTTTTAGAATTTTATCGATTTTACAATAGTGTTTTTAATTTTTTTTTATCATAAAATGTTAATTTCATTTGACTTTCTATGGAAATATTTGAAAATAATTTTTTAATGTCGAAAAACCATTTTTTAATTTTTTTCGATGATCAAAATTATTTTCTATAAATGTCGGCAACTATTTTTATTGTCGAATATAATTTTTAGAAATTTTTTTTGACTGTCTAAACCAATTTCACAAATTTCTCCACTGTCTATATTATTTTCCATGTCGAAATATTCGAAAAATTTCACTTGTAAAACTCATTTTTTATTTTTTTTTAATAATTAGAACTATTTTTCGAATATTTCGACTGTCGTAACTCAAAAACTCATTTTTATTCAATTTTCCAATTTTATTTTAACAATATTTGAATTTTTTCAGATGTGAACACTGGGATTATCCCGCCGATCTCCCTAAAGCCAGTGTTATCATAGTTTTTCATAACGAAGGCTGGTCACCATTACTACGGACCGTACACAGTGTAATCAACCGGTCACCACCACAATTTCTAGAAGAAGTATTATTAGTCGACGATTTTAGCGATAAAGGTTCGATTTTCGAATAAAAAACATTAAATTCCCCTATTAAATCGAAATTAACCAAATTACTCAGACAAAAATTTAATTTTCTTCTCATTTAGAACACTTAAAAGGACCTCTAGTTGATTACATCAGACAATTCGACGGAAAAGTTCGTTTAATACGCAATAAGGAACGGGAAGGATTGATTAGAACTCGCTCGAATGGCGCTTTACACGCCAAAGGAGAAGTTATTTTATTTTTAGATGCCCATTGCGAGGTTAATACCAATTGGCTGCCACCCTTGTTGACTCCTATTTATCTCGATAGGTAATTTTAAATTATTAAAAATAAAATTATACGACAACCTCGATTATCCAACACTGCAAATTTTTTCTACATACCCCATTCCTGTTAGAAGTTTGAAATTTATAAGAATGAAGCATGTAATTTGCTGTGCATTTATGTGTATGTACGGAATTTTTATATTTATTGACGATTACTGATATCCATGCGCCAAGGCTCGCAAATATACACAACCGAACGTACGAGAATAGCATAGGGGATATATTATTCGACCCCCAAAATCCCTGCTTTTACCCCAAAAAACCCTGAATTTTCCCATACCTGCTTCTTTCCATGAAATAACTTTTTTCTACACCCAATTTACTTCCCCTAAAAAACCTAGATTTTACCCCATTTTTATACCCCCAATTTTTAACTTGTTTCTACACCATTCTTCAAATACTTTTTG
>JAQFZO010003039.1:0-10744 GCA_034695885.1 Geophilus flavus | reverse complement strand
GTGCATTACAACCTATGGCGAGCAGTCTCGACCAATGACAGGGCATTTTGAACTATCTTGAAATAAGCGAACAGACTGTAATAAGTTATGCATAAAAATGACAAATTGCAACCAGAAATCACCAATCAATGCCAAAATTAAAAGGAAATACAGAAAATTCACCATAATTATACAAAAGTCAACTAGAAAACCCATGAATCCAAAGAAATTCCCCTAAGAATTCATCAAGATATGTTTCAGAGTAAAATAAGAGGCAGTTGTTGAATATTTTAATACAATTTTATTTCTTAAAATCACACACCTGCCTAACATATTAAACTTCACTCTAGAATGATAAACAATCACTTATTGAACACATCCAATCTCACCCAATCATCTGGATACTCAGTTTCTTTGTTTGTGAGCAGAAAACCAAAAAAATAATTTTCCACTATTCATGTTTAACCCAAACAATATGTCCATTTTGACACTTCATTTTTCATCAGGTTATGTATGAATTATCACTTCCTGCCATAGCCTTCATACCATTAAAGTAATAAATGATGAGATTAAGCTTTCCGTGTAATCAAATTTTGCAACATTTTTCATTTATTCTCCCTTGGAGTTTACACCTCACTTGTCATGTTTAATCAAATTTCTCCACAATTTTTATTTTGTCAACACTCAAAATTTTTATTTCCATCACATGGTCAAGATGACCACTCAAGTATCAATTTTATATTAATAACATTAGAAAACTTGAGTTTTAATAACTGTCTAATGTTGCAGGGAAGTTACTAAAGAGCGGAGAAGTGATTCGCGAAGAAATTTTATTCAATTATGTATAAGAATTGTGAGAAGTAGCTAAATGGATTATGAAATAACTGATCATTTAAATTGCCTCGTTGTTGCCATGTATGAAGAATTTGATTATATTAATGGTTTTAATTAAATTATTAAAATTCCATTTGTCTTCGCGAAAAGATTTTTACAAATGGTTTTCTTCATCGCTTGGCATTTAAAGTAGTGTTTCTTCATCCAATTAAGGGCATTTGATTGTGATTTAGTTAATTATGTGTTTGGTTCATGGAATTTTCTTTTGGGAATGTCATATTGTGTGTCCCATGTTAACTGATTTTCATATTTGGCAGAAAGCTGTACACTGTAATGGTGTACACTCTTGGATATTGGTGTCCATGGAGTGTGAAATAAACACAAAAGGTGTGTAAAAACAAGAACATTTCAATGTGCTGACAGCTTGGCAGCCATTACAACAGAAGAGTACAATAAAATGCCACTAGGTGGCAATTTAGTAACAAAAGCAAACTACAGAAGCCTATAGGTAACATTCACTAATACAAGTTCTATCTACAGAGGTCTTCTGATACAAAGTAACAGCCAAAGTTAAAGAGACAAATTGTACAATAACGCGATTCTCAAAGCAATGCCATCGCCGCGATGAAAATCCGATGCAATTTCACCTCAAATTTCCCTTGGTGGTGACACACTACAGCGATTGCGAAAGGTGGTTTATGACAAAAGATTTGAAGAAAAATTAACCGTTTGATCATATATTTGGCTTAGTTCCTTCCACACATCAGCCCACAACTTGTCATTTTTATAATCCACACGTCTCTTCCCAATGCGCGCAAAACTTCTAAAAGACATCAAGTTTCAGACTGGAATGGTGTTCCAGCAACGTCAAAATCAGATGTTCTAATAACTCTGAAGTGTTACAGATGTTGATGATATTTAGACGTCCTAGTTTCACGTCTGGCATATGTCTATCAATGACGTCATATTTTATCGTATTATTATTATTGTCATTAAGACATCACCATTTCATGTCTTGGACATCGCCAGAACAATTATTTCATGTCTATTTGTCATTTGTCAGACGTAATTAGTGCATTTGATGTTTATTGGACATTGTATGACTTAACTTTGAAATGGCTGAAAATCAAGAGTATAAAGGCTTTACCATAGCCAGAAAACATCTCCAGAATAAATCATGTATGCCAGAAAGCACTAATACTGTTTAAACGAAAAGTTTCCACACTTTTGTCCAAACAAAATGCAGTTTCCATACTTTCTTTCTTTTGCACTTAGTTTCATTTCTCTCCATATAACAGGAAAAAAGTTACAGCTTTATAAAAATTATAAATTGTGTTGATCAACTTCAGTTTTCAGGTTTAAATATGTTTAAAAGGAGTTTAAATATGGCCAACATTTTAAAGAGGGGAAGAAGAGTTGACTGTCCCAAGTGACATCTAGTGGCAGTGGTTGGTTGGCAGGACAACATGTTGTTTATAAAGGATTGTATTAAATAAAGACCTTATTGCTTTAAAGCAATTTTCTGGGTTTTATGTCTTCGACAGGTCCTGTATGGCCTTTGTAGCCACTGGAGACCTGAACTCCATTTCTCTCCTTCTCCTTTTTTCTAACCAATAAACATCTTATCTGCACATGTGCATAGAGTGCAACACCTGATGACTTGTAAAATAAAACCCTGTAAACAACTTTCCAGAAACCTACTATGATGGTATTTTTAGTGACCATTATCAGTTCATTACCATTAAAAAACAATTTTGGTGCCACATGCATTGGATTTGTTTGTTAATACAGTTCATAACAATAAATACTGTAGAGATTTGTATACAGTGGTAACTCTAGTTTTCTGATATTTTAAATTATAACTGTAACTTTCTTACACTATTTATAAAAATATGGTGAACCAATGAAAAAACTTCGTCATACAATAAGCTCCCTCCTTTAATGCAAAGCATGGGGATTTGTTCACTATTTATCAATTTCATGTGAGGATTTGTTTCTGCATCACCTTTATTTCTAGCATAATTTTAAAACAGAAAACCTTCTGCCATATGAACAAAATAAATGTAAAAACTTGTTTAAAAATCAAAGCGCACAGTAATGCACTAACATTTTGTCAGCCATTACAAAAACAAGTGATACATAAAACTGCCACTAGGTGGCGACAACAATTAAACAAAAACTACAGAATCCTTATGGTAACATTATAAGATCTCCGATAGAAGCCTTAAATTACAACATTAATTCAAAAGCAATTAGGCATAAAGCCCGTTTCACAAATCGCCCTTGCAACACGATGGCACAAAACAATTCGCCCGTGGGACATTGCCTTTCACATGGCGTTGCTCGTGTCATGTGGTGATGCGACAGTTTGGTCGTGTCACAGCACAACCAAAAAGTTGGAATTTTGTCACGCGACAACTCTATCGCAGCCAATCACTGACAAAGGGCGTGGCCACAATTCAAAAATGGCTCCTTTCTTGTGTGCCTGAGTGTGCACCACAATGGTCTATTTCCCCTTCCCTTTTTATCTAACACGATAAATGTGGTTTTAGAATCTCAAATGTGCTTTTAGCAGCAAAACAAGCAAAAGTTTGTCGTTCGCCACCATTTTGGAATGGAGCGTGTCGGCCAATCACGTCACACTTTCTGTTTCGCGCACGAAATATTTTTCTCATTTTACAAAATGACACGCGATCTAGCGACCATTTAAACAATTTCATGTCGCGTGGTCGTCGCTAGGAGTAGCAAAATCGCGTGCCTTTCATTTGTGAAACAGGCTTTAGCATTACCACGAAATGCATTATACACAATACCTTGCAATAATACTAGAAACATTATATAAAACCACTATGCGCAAACTCTAATGATAGTTGGTAGTCTGTTGTTACATTATTGAAAACTTGTGAATTGTTTTAATAATCTGTATAGACTATTTTATTTTTTCAAATAAAGTTAAGAGTTTTCATCTGGAAAACACCTGTTTCCTTATAGCTAACTGTGAATATGTGACAAGTGTCTGTTTTCGTAAACTTGTGAATTTTGGGATCCTTCGCTTGCCCTATCACGTACTGCCCATAAAGCCCATTAGAAGGAAGGCACATCAAGACTTCAAACTAAAAACTCCAAAGTATACTGCAATGCTGGAATGGGAAAAATAAAGTGTTGCCAGATCTTGGAATTAAGCCCGGCTGTTATTCATCATCATACAGTGGGAACTATAAATTCAAGTAGTTGCTCCTAAATGGCAAAGTCCAGACCGGAATCCGCAAACGAAATTAAACTTGGTAATGTGGATTCAACAAACCATCAAGATAAAAATAATGGATGGGGTAAGAAGTTTCTGTGATGATTTGATTAGGGAAAAAGAAAGATGAACTTATTTATTTAATAGGAAGTTTTAATTTGATTGTTGATTATGTTTTAGACATTGTTTAAAACTAATCAGTTTTTATACATTGTTTAAAACTAGTCAGTTTTTACATTGTTTAAAACTAGTCAGTTTTTATACATTGTTTAAAACTAGTCAGTTTTTATACATTGTTTAACCCTCGGAGTACCAGCCGTGAGTTTCACTTTCAACAAACTATAGAGGGCGTTAATTCCAACTGCATTGTTGTCATGGCTGACTCATTTGTTTTTTGTTACCATGGTGATAAAAATGGTTATTTGTTAGGTGAGCTGTGATTGGTTTGAATTAGCGCAGTCTAGCGGTGGTGGGAAACATTACCCTACATCGCTTCAGCTCTAGGGTAGGGATTTTTGTGTTCATTTGTCACCATTGTCGGTAATCCGCTCCAAAATCGCGACCCGGTACTCCGAGGGTTAAAACTAGTCAGTTTTTATACATTGTTTAAAAATAGTCAGTTTTTATACATTGTTTAAAAATAGTCAGTTTTTATACATTGTTTAAAACTAGTCAGTTTTTATACATTGTTTAAAACGGTTCAAATTTACCCATTGTTTAAAGCGGTTCAAATTTACCCATTGTATAAAACTGTGCAAATTTACCCATTGTTTAAAATTCAGATTTATCCATTGTTTAAAACTGTTCAAATTTAACCATTGTTTAAAATTCAGATTTATCCATTGTTTAAAACTGTTCAGATTTACCCATTGTTGCATAAAACATTTAATTTATTCCATAGCAACAAAACATTCAACAAATGGAGTTGACAACAATATAAATAAATTTAATTCCCATTTTATTTTGGGACTAAACTGGCAACATCTTTATTCACTGTTGAAATCTTCCTCTTTATCCTTTTGGTTAATGTGGTCTAGCCAACCTCACAAACACTATCTGCAGAGTACATTAATACATGACTAGATATATCAACCTTATCTTCCCCTGAAACACTCAGCACTCTGTAATTTCATTTCTAATAGAGTTAAAGCTAATGCTGGGTTAAACTTGCCTCTTTCACATCCAATGGTGGATTTCAGAGTTTCCATCCTTTCCTATACAGTATACCATTTTGCACAAATCCATTCAAAAATTGCCCTTTCAACTTTTCAGTTCAAAAGTGGCTGAGAAATAATTAGAGCAGAAGACAACAGGATTAACAAAGGCTTAAATTAATATTTCTGTGAATCAAAAGGAAATACTTAAAAAGAAATTTCCTGGAATGATGTTAGCAATGGCATGAGTGCATTTAAATACTTAGTTGTTGAGATTTAATTCTAAGTATAGTATTTAAATTGTATTAGTAGTGAAGTATTGTAGTGGATGCCTTTTTATTAAGTGTTTATTTATTCAGTTCCTTTAGTTTTTGTAGTTTTTAAGTTACTTATGCAGTTTTTGTATGTCACTTCAGTTGAAAAATGGCACCAGAATAAAGTGTGCAGTGTGACTTTTAACCTTCTGTGGCAAAAAAACTTCATGATTAGAAAAAAAATATCCCCAACAAAATATTTTTTGTTGACTTTGTTTATATGAAATTATGTTCCGACAAAATTTGGGGTCAAAAATGTAATTAATTATTTAGTTATTCAGTCTCCAATTTTCTTGCCCCTTGAACTCCCTGCATAAATTTTTAGACGGCTTCCCATAACATACAAGGCGCTACTAACTACGATCCCCAGTTTCACATTCACACACAGTACACTTGTTGGTAGCATTGTCTCTCCTAAACCTGTGAAGATGGATCTCAGCAGTTTGTCGCGATGCGAACTTAGAAATAATTAACTCGCTAATTTGAATAAATCTCTTACTAAAAAGCAAGAGAGACTGTTTATTCCACACTAAAAACCTCGTAGAGAAAGCAACGGATTGCGACAAAACTCTACGCAGGAAAACAATACAATACACTTTGGCTCAAGGCACTAAACTTTCTGGTTGTACAGAAAGCAAATTTACACTATATTACCTAAGGTCCCTGTTGTGGCTATCGACTTCTTCGCGAATGCAATGCTGGTTTTCAGGCTTACTTGCTGACTACAATCGACTGGGCGGTACGCTGATCCTCTAGCTCCGGTCACTCCGTTATTCTATATAATAAGGCTTGTCCATTGGGGCTTCGTGAGGCGGTGCGTGTTGCTTGTTCAGTTCATAGTTTCGTAGTGGCGTTCTTGGCGTACCGGAAACGTCCAAGAAACGTCGGTTCGTGACGTCATAACGTCGCAAACGTCACGACACGTCGCACGGCGTTGGGAAACGCCGTACGCAACCACCTCACACTAGGGAGCGCTGTACGGACCAGGAAAAACACTAGGAAATGGGCTCGGGATCACCACAAGTTCTCCTCCCTTGGAGGTTATTGTTGGGGTTCATCCTTCTCTCTATTAAAGCCCAGGCCCATGGTCCCCCTTTATATGCCATCAGTGAGGGTTAAATACTTTCTCCTCTTGAGTCCTTTGACGGTAATTTGAAAGTTTGGTTTATTTTTTCTTCTTTAGTTGTGTCGCTGGACCCTTCTATCCACGGCCTCAACTGGGTTACCCCTGCCTATTGGAGACACATTGGTTGAATTAAATTAGTTTTATTTATTGGATTGTGTCGAAAAATTGAAATGTGCAACTTTTGTTTTGGTTTGATGTATGCATTTCACCTGGTCCCGTTTGTTCACAGTTGCCGCTTGGCACCGAAAACTTTATCCGTACTACTAATATACGTAGGTAGCAGCATTGATTGTGGACTGTGCATGGTCTTTAAAAATAGTAGAATTGTCAAAGTTGATCGTTCAAAGCTTATAGCCATCTGGTGTCAGTTGGTTAAATTACCAGAGTACCATTGTCCACATTTGTAAACATGCACAGTCTAACTTCTTTAATTTGGTATTTGCAAAAATGGATTAGGAGAATGATCAGCTCTAACACTTCCAATGGTACGTACCACATTTGACAGTCAGTTAGCAATGTATGGTGTTGATTATTTGCCCTAAATATTTCAGTTTTGAGTATTTCACTCAGTGTTTCAAGTTTATTCAACTAGATGGCAGTGCATTTAGTGTCAAAATGACGTCATCTGAAATGCTAAATCCTGAATCATAAGCACTTGATCTGACTTGCCATTAGCAGACCAACTTAAACTCTCAGATTTGTTGATTATAGTATGAATATTCAATGCTAGATGGTGTTGACAAGACTTCAAACATGGTCCAAAAACATGTGAGAATTCATTCTCTCCTTATCCATTTCTATATTTGGTATTTATTGACCTGGCAACACTCAGAAAACTTTTTAACAGTGGCAAAACAATACTAGGTACCGTAGTCAAGTTTTAGCGGAACCTTATTCCTCATGTTTTCGCTTGGAAATCAAAGTATAGATGACCCCCCATATATGAAATTACCACACAAAAATAACATTTTCTTTAAAATTCAATATAAAACCAGCTTGAAATTTTAAACCAGAAACAAAAGGAAGGTACAAAATCTATTATTTCAGCAATATCACATGATTTCTTTCTTTACTTAGGAACCTCTGCGAAATGGATACAGTAGAAAAGCTATCAATGTTGCCTTGACAAGTTGATAGCTCCTAGAAAAAACTCATTTTTAAACCTACACAGCACACAAAATGTTGCTTGCTTAGTAAATAAACCTTCCTACAACCTAATAAGATTGTCGAAGAAAAGCAAACAAATTTCAAATTCACTAATCGCCACCGACTCCGATTCCATACAATTTAATTTAATTGCAAATTTAAAAAAATAGAAAAGGAAAAATATTCAAAGAATCAATTTATGGTTTTTGTAGATAGATCACAGAGAAATCCTAGCTTTTATTGAACTTCAGAATAAGAATGGCAAAAAATACATTGATGCACTTCCCCATATGACGCTTAGCGCTTGTTGTACATTCCATTGCGCTTGTTCATATACAGGGTGATTCATTTAAACAATTGCAGCAAAATTTTGAGCTAGGTTATAATATTTGGTCATTAGTTGTAAGGGATCTTAACTAAACATTGAATGCCCAATTTAATAGGTTATTCAAATTTTGACCTTAATCAACGTTTCACGAACATTCGCATTGTAACTTCTAAACTAACAATGCAATCGTAAAATATCAAATTAGAGATTTAAACCAGTCTTATATCTACTTATTTGGTGCATATTAGTAACTTTCTTTACTCATGCCCTCATAATTACAGTGCAAACTTGTGTTTTCTACTATATCTAGGCACAACTTTAATCCGGTTTCTAATTGGAACTTTTGCTCTAGCTCTGCCCATTAACAAGTTAGCACATAAAAAGTGCATTGTTGCATGTCTGACATAAAATTTGATGACGCCATTCGATTCGACATCAATACTTTGGATACAGTGAACGGTTTTCTAGAAAATTGACTGTCACACCTTAAAATAAAGACCCTGTATTTTTAAAATATTTTTTCGTGATTATTTCACGAGTATTAATTAATTACAAATTAAGTTTTAAATAGTCTTAAATAATTTTAACCCTCATTTACAATACCACTTTTATTGATCCAAATTGATTTATTTTCTCCCTCAGATGTTTCTACAAAATCTTTTTATTTTTAACGAAAAAAAAATTTCATAGCGAGTGAATTTTCAAATTGGTGCACGTGCAGCACGTTAGGTTTTGGTCTCTTAAACAAAACGATTACATGGAGAGCCTCAGTGGGCCATTTCATGAGCAACTCTCATTCCCACTGCGGGGAATTGTGAAACGCAGATCCGCCTCTATAACAGCAATATCAGCAACTGTCTTTCGCTTACTGCACCCGTATTAGGGGCATTAACCTGGTTACTACATATTGAATTTGTTTCCAGTTTGCAGTATCAAAGGGCTTTGCACAAAATTAAATTAGATAAGGTAATTATTGTGGTCGTTTTGGCTGCTGGTGTTTTCGAAATTGGTTGAAAATCAGAAAATCATTTACTGCAGCCGAAACAAATAAATACGGTTGTAAAATTCAGCGTAAACGCGCGAAGACTAGGACTATTGATCCCTTTGTGTCTTGTTTGGATTCTTTCTAGTGTTATTTGAATTTTTGGATTTTTACTGTAGAAAAGTATACATTGCCAATACCACCGCCATATTTCAAATGGCTGTTTCCTACTGGGGCCACTAGAGGCCATCAAAATTTATTGAAACTTTTTGACGTAATGGAATAACATGGGTTAATTCCTATGACATCACACATAATTTTTCCATATATAATTTTAAACTTGAACTTAATCCAGAGTTTGTGATGTCACAAAAAATTGTTGAGTTTTTTCGCCCTCTAGCAGCCTCAGTAAGAAACACCCATTCGAACAGCAGCTGTAGTATTGGCAATGTATATTTTTCATTGTTCACGGATATACTTGGCGCGATTTTATCGAGGGGACGACATTGGAGGAAAATGTGTATGCAGATTTATAAATCTTAAATCTTACTTAGAGATTTAAGATTTATAAACGGATTTAACAGATTTAATGAAGATTTAAAGAATTTAATGAAGATTTAAAGCATTTAATGAACATTTAAAGCATTTAATGAAGATTTAAAGCATTTAATGAACATTTAAAGGATTTAACAACATTTTTATATGCTTAATAATTTATGAATTATGATAATATACAGAATATTTATGCATTTATAGACTAGAATTAATTTGTAAACCATATCAGTATTCAATTCGAGGTTTTACGACGGGTTGGGCGACCGGTTCGCGCATGCGCCACGTGACACAATTTGTTTTAGCGGAAAAAAAAGACTTGAAAAAAGCAAAAATTAAAAGAATTTCCTATTCGCGTTAGGGAGATTAGCTTTTTTAGCTGTAAATAAAAAATATTACATATTAATTAGATTTGTTTGTTTGTTTGTTTATTTATTTCTCAGCCAAATAAGACAACATGACATAATGGTCTCACCCCACAAAAGGGAAGAGAGAGAAAGCATTGCAATATAACAAACTTGTGTTAAATATATTTAAACAACGGTTGCCAGTAAAACTGATTGTGTGTTTCTTTCATCGAGATATTAGAAAACAGGTAAATTGATAATAAATTTGTGTATTTTGATTTTTCATGTTTGGTTTGTTTTCAATGCAACACGAGTTGTATAAAATAATCTTAGAACGTCAGAGGTTAATCGAAGAGCAACGTTTTTGGTTTAGAGGTGAGACAATTTGAAAATGCCACAAACAAGGCGCTTTTGATACGTCATTTTTGGTCAATTTATAAATCTAACTCTAAGTACATAAACGATACTGCACTGCAAAACATTTTGAATTTGCAAAGTATTTTGATTTGCAACTGCAAGGCACTAAAATCATTCATATTTATGTAAAATATTAAATACCTGTCAATCACAACTAGATTTCCCTATTTCCTTGCAATAAATTAGATAAAAATTTGATTATCAATTTTTATTTATAAATTTTTTAAAACAATAATTACGACATCACTAGTCACCACTAAACGACGAAACCAGCCTTTCGACTTTTTTATTCGGTAAACTCAACAAGAAAAAATACATTTT
>JAQFZO010003038.1:0-10746 GCA_034695885.1 Geophilus flavus | reverse complement strand
GAACCGGGTTGGCTGCACCAGCCAACCCGGTTCTTAATAAGCCAACAGTGCACATGCGCAGTTGTCGGGGTCTTTTTGAGACCAGGTTGGCCCGTCAAGGGTTTCCTTTACATAGGCCGTTGGAAGGTTAATAACTATTTAGCGCGAGGCTATCTTTGTCATGGATAAACAGGAAAAGGAATAGAAGAATGAAAATTGAAATCTGTAAGGGAAAAAAAATGAAACCGAACCAAGAGAAAAATAATCCTACTCAAGAAAGTTAATCGAGGTGAAAAACAAAAAGTGACCTACTTAGAAAGCGAGTTAATATCTAGCCGTCCAGAACAAAACAAAGCTCTATAAAAGGTTGCATTGTGCGCCGGCCACTTCACTACACTCTGATGACAAAGAATAGTTAAAATGCGATCAGCCACGCAGAACTTTCCCTTCATTTGTTTACACCTTTCGCCGAATGACGTCATGGAAACCTTATTGGGGACACAACCTATTTGTTAGTCCCCCTTTACCCCGAGGGGCCCTTACAAGGCCTTACAGGCCCAACGAAAGTAAAAGGAGGTTAGGCAACAACTAAGCTTAGTCTCAAGAACAACGAGCAAACAAACAGATCGGATTGTAAGTTCTGCCGGTTTCAAGATCCACATTGCATGTTTTTAATGGCAGGTATTTATTACTTTTTATGGCGCTTAAAACTTTGAATGTTTACTCTCTTTTTAATCTCGTGCGTGCACTTTTGAGTGTCTAGTTTTTACGATGATGAAAAGGTTAATATCTAATCATTTCGTCTGGGTTTTATCTATTTTATAACAATTTTCTGGTTTGTTTGTGATTTTTCTAAGGTATCAGACAAGTTTTATGTCTGGGATTAACAATTATTCGATCCAAAAGGCGTCGCATTTCATTGCATGCATTAAAAAACCATGAGTCGAAAGGTCGGAACTGAATGACTTTAAATAATTTGTTACAAAAGATTTTTTTCCCATATAATTATATCCTTGTTTAAGGGTTAGAAAGGAAGGAACCTAATTACCAAACAAAAACTTTTAATCTTCGTTTGATCTTAGGTAGAAATGCCCATTAAAGTACATTGACTTGTTTACTCCTTTTCCTGAAAAATGCAATAAATTTTGCTCTATTTGATCAAGAAAAGAAATTTAAATCATGTCCAATTGATTATTTTGACAGGTGGATAAAATGAATTTATCACTCATGAATATACATCATGTGAAAATTATTTGATTGACAGAATAATGTTAAACACACACGTCGAAAGTATGTTGAGAGAGTATAAATGAGTAAAGAGGAGGAAAAAACACTAACACTTATTATACGCAAATTATACCTTTGAAACCAGTGATTTACAAATCAAAGTATAAATTTCATTTGATTTTTGTGTCAATTACGTATACTGTGAGTGATTTTAGAAACCTTTCACTTGTTCCACTTCAATTTATAGCAAATTGAAAAAGAAAATAGATGTACGTAAACAAAATTCCATCTTGCACTAATTATGGCGTAGCCGAATTACCAGTTACAGTATTTAAAAATTATGAAAAACACCCTTAGGAAGGGAGGGAAAAATCCATGTTTGTCTTTTTTTAATCGATAAAAACAAAACTACAGTCCAAATGTTTTATTACCAAAAAATAAGCACAGCATAACTGCATTCCATAGCTTCTTTTAACTTTCCGCACGCAAATGTCATATTACTCGACAGTTGATACGAAAAAAAAAATTATACTGCTTATTGTTCAATAAAAATAAATTTATGCCTAACTGCCACATTAAGCAAATTGAAGTATGAAAACTCATTTTCATTTTCCTTTTAATTTCAGCTACACCCTAAACAATGTTGTAACTAGACATCTGCATGGGAAACAACAGTCGAAAAATTCCAATAACTACAAAACCAGCAACGATTTAATTGTTTACAAGTCAAGAGACACAAAGAAGACATCAAAATGTTCATCAATCTAAGCCTAGTCCTTCTCCTCTTCGAATGCGATGGAGTATTTTCATCAGCCGTCGGTCTTTTATCCACAAACAGAGGCTCGGAATCGATGATAGCAGTCGCATCCACCGTGGCGATTCTTCTGATGATGGTAGCGACGGCCGGAGTCGCAACTTGTGCAACACTGGCCACGATGGCCACCTCGGATATGGGTTCCGAAGCATCTTCGGCTGCGATGGCGGCTGCCGTCAGTTGGGTGATCACCGGTGCGACGGCTGCGGCAGTCACGATTGCCACCATAGTCGGGCGATTGGCATTCGTGGCCACCGTGCTCGCGATGGCTGCATCCGTGGCGACTGTTGTGATGTTGGGAAGTGTTGTGATTGTATCCATGGCCATATTTGCTGTTGTGACATCCATGACGACTAATGATATTTACACAGAGGATTTAGACACTAGACGTAATTTGTTTTTAGATTGGCTGGTCTTTAGAATAGCGGCCGCAGAGAATTTGCACAAAAATTGGTGGCTTGACTAAACAAAACGAACCATGCTGAATACCACTTCTTAGACAGATGGCGGTGGAGAAACAATGGTAAGTGACAGTTTTGGCCGATTGAAGCATCCTGTGCTCCTGTTTGCCATTCCACTCTGTGAGGGATGCATGTATAAATGGTCGTGGGAGGCGCAAAAAAGAAGATAAAAGATAAAAAACAAAGGAAAAGGAAAAAAAACGATGCCAAAACAGCTGAATTTTGGGATGACAGTAATGGCAGAGACCAGACTTGTTCTAAAACTGTCACTTACCATCGTTTCTTCACTTCACCACCTATCTAGAAGTGATTAGTTTTGGTGCAAATTCTCTGTGGCAGTTATTCTAAAGAATTGCCTTAATTTTTTTAACGACTGATTTGATTTATTATAATTTATTTTTTCCTTTCCTTTTTTCCAGATTTCTAACCGCGACTGTTTTCACTTTTTTTGTTTTGTTTATATATTTTATGTGTGTGTTATTACTCGTGCATTAAATTGCTACTCTTGAGAAGGAGTGGAAAATAACAAAGTAGGCCAAACTTTTCATTTCGACTGCCCACTCTTGAAATTGTGACACCCAAAGAGCAAAACAACCATAAACAACCTAGTTGGTTGTTAGATGGATGGCTTGGTATGTTGGGATTTGTGTCGTTTTCATCTAATATGGTTTTTGTTCAACTTTCAAACGAGAAACAACGATCCTTTTTGATACTTAAACTCAAGGCTAGTGAGAGTTATTGGGTCAAGGGAACAAAAAGTAGGACCGGGACTCGATGCTTGGCTCGAGTCATCGTTTATTCTATCTCAATATGCTCGTAGGCTATCATCTTAACCTCATAGCATGCAACAAAATGACTCATGAATTTTGTTTTTCTGGGTTAAGATTTTAATCTAGAATTGAAATTGCATAAAATGATTTAAAATCAGGAGAACGTGGGTCATGATTTCCAGTTCAATGCACAAACAAACTTTAAAATTGCGTAATATTGTGTTTTTAAGTAATTATCACACTGATTACGTCATGTGTGCTTATTCTCTTAAGAATTTAAGATATTAAATAACTGATATGAGCACTAATGTGCAAAAAATTGTGAAAGAGGGTTGTTTGAATCGAATTTCATTGGTTGATTAATATTAAATCATCTAGTCGACACAAACAACCGTTAATCATGCCACTTTTTACTCTACTTGGTATACTTTTAGCCAACATCAAAATATTTTTTCCTTATAAAAGGCTAATACTTCCTCATTTTTACACAGGAAAAAAAAAAGAAAAATGTAGCAACTTTGAATCATATCGAAGTAATAAGTTATTTTTTGAAATACCTTCAATTTTATTCAATTATTTTAAATAAAAAAATTTTTTTTTTCAAATCGACATACTTCTGTTTCATGAATCACTCACTAGATGTCAGGTGAACGATAGTGTGACCATCGTACAATTGACCTACATTTGTGAAAAGACCTATCTCAAATGAGGGTACGCCCTTAAATGATGGGTCCCACAGAGGAAAAAAATAACGAGAATCAAAATAAAATAAGAAATGCAAAAAAAATTAAGGCAGTCGTGGAAAAATAGTTCAAAACATGTTCCACACTTGTGACCCAGAATCCCGGCACGTAGCTCGAGGAATCAGGTAAACCCTGAGCCAATAAACATTCATTGTCAAGGTTAACAGACGTTTCTTCCGAGTTAAAAATGTAGGGCCCACATCTGAGATGCAAAAAAAGTAACAACTCCACCCCGGAAACCAAAACCCAGTATATAAGTTGAAATTAGATCAAGCGGACATCACAATTAATAAGGGGCAAACAGAATGGACGGACTGTGCAAGGTAAGTCACACGTCACTAGTGATGGTGCAAACACAGGTTTAAAATCGTTTACGCTTATTTCACATTGCAGTTAGTGGTCTTGCTCGTCGTTTGTTCATTTTTCACCAATGCACACGAAGCCAAAAAAGTCGATTCGCGTATGGGAGATGAGTCCTTGGGAAAACGTCGATGGGACGACGAAAGTTTGGACGAAGCGGATATGAAACCAAGTCAGAGAATGACTCGGATCAACGTCAATTTCCGTCGTCCGGGGAAGAAACCCCGCATCAGAATCCACGGTCCACCACTCAAAATGCCATCTCCGAGTTTATCTTCGAGCAAATTCGTCGCAAATCCGTTCTTGACGGGTTACTCCTCCGAATCTCCATTCCTTCCATATAATCCCAACTATTTACCCGCCATGATGCCTGGAGTATCGGGTCTCTCGGGTCTCTCGGGTATGTCGGGTCTTTCGGGTATGTCGGGTCTCTCGGGTCTCTCCGGTCACTCGGGTTTCTCTGGTATGTCGGGTCTCTCCGGTCTCTCGGGTATGTCGGGTCTCTCGCCATCAGAGTACCTCGCTTTGTCCGGTTTAAGAGAACGACCCTCGATTTATCCCATGAAGAAAAGCATCACCGCACAATCTCCCTTCCTAAAACCTTCCCCATCTCGCAATCCCGTCGTTTACCTTCCAATAAGTCAGAAACAACTACTCCTGGCGCAACTCCTGGCAACCTCGTTGACCGAAAACAACATCAAACCGACCGATAATTTTCTGGCCAATTATCGCGTAGCGCTCGAAGAAGCAGGCGTCATCACGCCCAAACCGTCATCAGTTCCTTCTCCATTCAAATCCAGTTCCTACAAAGGCAAAGAAAGCTCGAAACTCCGCCAATATTCTACCGAATCCATGAAATCATCGTACTATCCATACAAAGAATACAACGACCCGTCTCATCCTTCTTCTTCATCTTCATCTTCTTACGCCACTCCCCATTATCCATCACCTAACTACCCGTCGCCTTTCACTTATCAGGAAATTCCCGTTTACCGTGAATATCCATCGCCGTATTACCAAGAGAGAGAAAGAGAAATGGGACGAGAAACCGAAATGGAAAACCCTTACGACTACGAAGCAAAAGATGAACCGTCTTACTCAGAATCGAATCATCATATGATGTACGAGGAAATCGAACCCGATTATCCGATGGACGTAGATGTGAGAAGAAAAGATCACGAAGCGTTGTCCAATCATAAAATCAACTGATATTTGTTATTTATACCAAAATTTTATTATCCTAGACGTGTAGGCAGGTCCTAGGTTTATTTTTATTGAATTTTAAATAAAATATTTATAACGTTGAAACGTTGTTGTTGTTATCATTATTATTTTTGTTTGGTCAAGTCTTTCATTGATATAAATATAATTGGTTGCACAAAAACTTATGCAGGTTAAGATCCTGAAATTAAACAAATTACTCTTATAAAATTGGCTTTACTTCCGGGTGGGTGCGGATCTAGTGAAAGTTATTGTTCTCTTCAGATCAAACAGGTCAAAAGAGAGTCAGGTCAGTGGTCACGGCTACCTTTTCTATATATATTTCTGAGGTTTCAAAGGAGAAAGTGATTCATTACTTTAGACCATCGACATGGGTGTACGTGTGGTAACGGTAAGGGATATTTTCATCATTTATTTTTATTTATTTACCCATTTTTGAAAATTTTCAGTGTTTGGTGGTTGCATTTCTATTAATCGATGTTAACTGTTTATCAAATGATACAAAACCGGGTGATGATGAAAAAGAAAACAGGAGACCACCTGAATCTAACTCTCATTTTAAAACCTTCCCGGGACCATGGAGCCACGTGCTGAGAAAAGGAATAAATACGATATCGGCGATGAGAAAACAGGTCGAAAATAATAAGGCAAAATCTGTAAAAGGAAGAACGTTTGGGTTCAAAACGACGACGGAGAATGTAAACATGGAACTCGAGGTCAGACATCATCCTCCTTCATCGCCTAAAGGTCAAGCAGAATCAATCAACGACGATCGATTTGCTCGATTATGCGATTCGGAAAATTGTTTCAATCGATTTCCACCCCCTCCCGACGCACAAGAAGAATTCATTCCATTACGTGAAGAGGAGAACGACGAACGTCCACGACCACATTTCCCACAGAATGAAGAAATCAATTCGATCTCAACGACGACGTCGATTCCAATTTTTCCACTCAACGAACCGATTCCAATCACAGGACCAAAAGCGAATTTCTTTCCACAGCCGCCTCCACAACTCCTTTTCCCATTCAATCGCTTCATGCCGCATCAACAGGTGATGAACCGTGGACCACTAATGGCGTTACCTTTTTACACACAACTCCTACCACCTCAACTGCCATTCTTTCGTCCGTATTTTTATCGTCACCAACCTGTCATGATGGCACCTTCCACGAGTTGGCAACAAGTGGGATTTTTTAATAATAATAATCTTATGAGAAACGATAAAAAAGATTGAGCATGAAATTTATGTAATCAGTTATAAATATTACGATAATAAATATTTATTACAAATAATAATCATATTCGTTCGTTATGAGCTTAAGCTTAATCAGTTTATTGCATCACAATGCGAGTTCCTTCGACTACACCCATGCACACGATAATTGGTCATTGACCACTAGTCATATGAATAAATCTCACACACGCACGTATACATAAAGGCCGGAAGTTTGATTTAAGGAATTGCTGGTACCATGTTGTGATAATTGTGTTTTTGAGTCGATCTCAATACTAGATATTAGATGCGGGAATTAAGGGATGATTTTGTTATTAGATTTTTGAAATTTTCCAAATTTTGTCAGTGGAAATAATTGTGAGAATGTAATAATTGGGAATGTAATTTGTCCGCAGAAGCTATTGAAATTAATTGGACAAACAATAGCCTAAATGCCAATGTAGGCAAGCTTCCATAAATGACCAACTTTTCCCCCAATGTTGTCAATGCGGTCAGCAATCAAATACTGTGTGACGAAATGACTTTCCCCCATATATCTAGTAGGTTATATAAATTTGGGAAGAAGCAGGTGAAATCATTTATAGATAGGCACACGCCTAGGCAATAACTGTACAAAAGGCAGGCAAGATAGATAAAGATGTTCCAGGTACGTAAATCCAATTAACTTCTTATTGCCTATTATTCTTCATTACAGCAATTCTCTATTGCTGTTTAATCACACAACTTTGTCACAGATATATTGTGCTCTACACAAGCAATAATTTACAGTCACCGTAAATTCTGATAGTGCACCCGCACACTCTTTGCCAAATAAAGTTTCCCTCCGCGCTTTATTAGAAACTCGAGTATTAATTGATCAATGATCACAGGGAAAAATTATATAACCTCATGTATTTTAATCGGATTCACACACTTTTAGGTGCAGCTTCTTCAGATTCCTCTCTTGCGAATTTGAAAACTTGCAATTGAACATAAAATGGAATTTGTGATGCGCCATGTCGAGTTGCAGTTCATGAAAAAGCCCCGAATTACCCTGAGGTCATTTTTATGTAGGGTTTCTGTTATAAAGCCTCATGTTTAACAGTGACCGGCGCACTAACTGCAAAACATCGCATTTTCCCATCATTCAAATAGAGGCTTATGCACAACCAGAGGATTTATGTTAATTATGGAGTAGTTTTGAATACTAATTTTAAATACAATTAGATATTTTAAAGGGAGTTTTATTATTGAAAATTTACATTAAAATGTGCTAAAAATACATTTCTAATACAAATCGGAATCCTTCCCACACAACTATTTTATATTGTACTGTTTATTAGAAATAGATATACAGTAGATCAGGCTTTCTCAAAGTACCACATCCCATTCCTCCCGTCAAAAATCAAAGGCTAATCCACTTCCTGACTAAAATTCCTCCCCTTGAACTTTAATTCTCCCTCGGGGGGTTCAAGAGGACCCCATTAAAAACTATTGTTGTAGATATAACATTGCGTAACACTTATACGTTACAATTCAGGCTAAATGATTCAATTTCCTAAATTGTATTTAACCCTTACATAAAATTTCAACACCTGTCAGACAAGAAAGAAAGAAAGAAATACTTAAATAGCCTTCCACATAATAAGACTTCCATAACTCTATTTCTTCACCAGCACAAAAATAATTACTGATGTAGGAAAAATCCTAATTTTTGACAAAACCCATTTTTATTTTTGATTGCCGCCTTCAAGCAACCGGATGCAATTAAACATTATCCAGTTTACTGTACGTGATATAACAAAGCCCTAGGCTTCTTAGCATCAACGAACCGTGCAATGCCCCTGTTACCCACTTCCCCCACTCACAAAAGTCACAAAGTTGCTCACAAACATCATTTTTTTAATATTATTCATACATACATACATTCCTTCATTAATTTCAGATCTGCTTCTTACTTCTCCTCACAATAAACCTATGTTTTTCCGATTCATCCGAAGAAAGTACAAACACGGCAGAAATATCGCCCCCTCCGACATCACCATCACTAACGGACCGTAGTGGATTCGGTCTCCCTTACGGTAGATTCGGTGGTTACGGGGATTACGGGGGTTTCTATAAACCAAATTTTTTCTACGGGGGTTACGGCTTTCCACCACAAATTCCATACTATGGCGGGTTCAATTACGGTTACAACTACGGATACGGAGGTTATGGATCTCCGAATGGATTCGGTTACGGTGCTCCATTTGGTTATGGTTATGGTTATGGATACTGAATTAATAAGGAATACCGTTCAGCTGTTCTAGTTTTACCCTTGTACAATCCTCGAATTAAATTAAGAATTGTTTTAACTTTTTATTAAATTTAAATTTTCGAATCATTAACCTTGAGAAATCAATATTCAAAAACTATTCAAGCGGCAAAAAAAGTCAAAAACATTTTAAAGCTGTAGTTGCAAAAACAAACAGGCGTAACACTTAATAAACCAAAGTCATGAGGGTCTCAAGTTTAAAGACCTCAATGAGCTCTGACGTCAAATAAGTGCAACATGACCCATAGACATGTAGGCTAACATGTCAAACCAACTGGTGCCAACTTGTTGTAATTAAACCTTTAATAGTTTTTTTTCCCTTTGGACTTTTTAATCTTTTTTTTACATTATTTTTTTCACCATAAACAGAAGAAATGATATTAGTACAAGTCGTTTCTAGCTTTGTTTATGTCTGAAAATTCTGTTTGATTTTCCTTTTCCATGTGATTTATTTTATTTCTTACTTATCGAGTTAATTCGTTAATTACGTTATAATTATTTAATTTAGTTCAATTTTAAGCCGAATTACTCGACAAAACATTAATTAAAGGTTAGTCTTCTCCGTTGACACACCTTGATCATTCGTTTGTAAAAAGTCATATGACCTACCTTTCCTCCAATGAAAATGGGACGGTGAGTTTTTTTGGATTCACTCAACTTCGGTCTCTGATAGTTCACAAAGTAAACTCACTTTGGTAACACGACAGTCAGGAAGCATCATTCGGAGCTAAAGAAAAATGAACAAACTTTTGGTAAGATTTTTTTCATATTTCAATTTTCATTCATAATAATAATAACAATAATATTAAAAAAAATAGAATAATATAATAATTTAATGTTAAATTATAGCAGAATGGTTCTATAATTCTTATTTTACGTTTATTACATATACAATTCAATTTTATTGCATTTTATACCGTAAATAAACATTTCAATATAGACTTTAATTATTATTTATTATTAACATTTGTTTTTATATTACATGTAAAACCTAATTCAATTCAATTCATAAAAGCAATGTACCGTGTACGGAAGCATTAAGAATTTTCCATTCAGGAATGCAATTGGGGTTGATGACTTCAATTGCTCTTGCCCTATTTTCCCACTGACCTTGTAACGTGATTTACGACCAACGTTCTCTCCCATTTCTAACTAGCAATTATTTGCGAATTATGAAATTTCTCGAGTGAAACAAAAACAAAACTGTTCTGCTTTTATATGTATTATTTTTTTCCATTTCTTTACAGAACATTTTCCTCATTGTATTAATCATGAGTCTACTAACGATATCTGAAGCAGGATCTCTGTTCAATCGCGAGCATGCCAGGGAGGGCGGCGACACGGTTGCAACCAGTGTCCGTGCCTTTTTCCTACGTTTTTTAAAAAGAATGCTGAGCATTGTGGGTTAAAAAACTAGGTTTACAGTACCAGCGTACCTTTTTGTACAAGTAAGTTACCAAATATGCCCTGTACACTCTAAAAAAGGTTTTGTTGAGCCAGAGACAACCAGGAAATTTCATGATGTTAACCACCCGACTATAACTGGTAGAGTGAACCATATTATATTAACACAGCCAGAAACTCTTGGTTGTTTCTCAGTCAAGTACGGTAAACTTTTTTTTAGAGTGTACGTCTACGAA
>JAQFZO010003037.1:0-10747 GCA_034695885.1 Geophilus flavus | reverse complement strand
TCGACCAATGTGAATCATTTTGACACGTTTGTACGTCGATACGTTGTCACGTTTTTGTTGGTGGCGCAAAACCTCTATTATGTTTTTTGTATGAATCTCAGGGTGATTCAGAGACGATTTTTCTAAGTTTTTCGTCTATGAATCACCCTGAGTTATAAAATAAAAAGTGTTATTACTGAGTAAATTAAGAAAAGAACTGGCTGATTTTCTAGTCTCCGAATCCGCTGAATGCGATTCGTTATCATCTTCTTCGGGTATATCCGGTAACACAAGCGTTTGCTGATCTTCCGGTACGCTGCAAGTAGGAAATAGGGGAAAAAATGTCACTAGATGTCGTGAAATACAAGTAATCATTTACGTACTTGACTTTAGCAACTGATCCTCTGTAAGTTTTCTTTTTATAAGCCATGGCTGCTCTGGTGTAAGCCAACACGGGCATTTGGTCATCGAAATGCAAATCCTTGGATACCGGCGGGTTTTTGCTGAAAAGCGAATCGACGACTAAATAAGAGACTTTAGTGTGTCTGTCGATGATCCAATTCAACTCGAAATCTTCGTCGTCATCTCCAAATGGATTAATCAGAGCTTCAGCTACCTTGAAACATAATTTCATTCCAATTAAAATCAACAATCTCATGATTTCCAAAAAACTTTTTTTTACCTTAAGCAAACCCATATAGAAAAAAAATTGAAGTAAAGTAAAAATAGGCACGTACAAATCCACCTTATTCTTAGCTAATGTATCGCTCCCACCTTCCACGTATTGCCTACCGACAATACACGCAATGAAAAAGGAATACGTCGCTAGAGTGACGACCTGAAGACAAAAACAAATACCAAATGTACTGCAGTGAAGCTTCGTGCGGAGCTTTTTTGTTCTCTTTTATTGTTTACTCACCTGAGTATAAACCAACGGGATGCTGACCCAATCGTAACTCCACAAAAGTCCACACCGACTTCTGTATTCGTTAAATTCCTAGGATTAAACAATAAAAATTAGAAATTAGAAATTAATTATTTCCTAGAAACGATATTAACGAACCTCCATGATTAATTTTAGGCCTTGATTGTCGTCTATCATATTACTTTTACGGCAATCTTTTAACAGATTAATAAACCACGTGCACGGAATCCAGTAGGTGTTGAATTCGACCGAAGGCACTTGTTGGTACATTTCCAACTCTACTTTAGTCATAAAACCTTTAAATATAAACCAACAAAGTGTTAATTGATAATTTTCATAACATTGCTATTTACAGCGGCTTAAGATGGCACTTCCCGTTGGATTTAGAACTTCAAATTTTATAACGATATTGTTCTATGTACATGATCTAGTAATCCAACCGGAAGTGCCACAGCTTATATTTATGAATTATGATACCTCCTTCCACTAGATGTTGTAAAGTCGGAAATCTTTTTTTCACAGCCATGCTTATTGATCGCAGTACGAGGATAAGAGATAGATTGAGGTATCTCATCAAAGTACGTCGAATTATTCGACTGTTTTCATCCGTGCCAGATAAATGCAGAGAAATGCAATGGAGAATCCTTTTGTTGAAAAATCAAGTAAATAATAATCAATGACGTTTGAAAGTTATGTATAAAATATAAATCGAATTTCACAACTGGATGTCGAAATGACTCAGCAGTATAAAGGTCATACAGTACTTAAATAACGGAAAACATGAGTAATGAATAAAAAAATCGAGTAAAAAATCTTTTTACAACTTCCAATTGTGAATTCAATTCAAAGGCTTATTATATGCAAAGCAGCAAAAAAGTGTCTACAACAAACTATATAGAGACGTAATATTTTTTTGATATATAAAAAATATAATAACATGAAAACAAAACAAAACTGTAAGAAAAAACAGTTCTAGAAGAATAAAACGATGACCAAAACGTGAACAGAAGGGCCATTATTTTATCGACTTACGTACTTGTCTGGCCAAGGAATCGCGATGTATTGCTGCCACCATCTTTGAGCGACGAAGTTGACGTAAAAACCGAGTACAAAGGTCAATGGAATGTGGTTGATGAAGGTATTGCAGTACTCTACTACGATTTCGAAGGATCTAGAGAAACAAGATAAAGAAACAAAATAAACTTACTTGTCAGGCCAAGGAATGGCCTCAAATTGGCTCCACCAGCGATTAGCCACAAAAGTCACATAAAAGCCCAGAACGAACGGTAAAGGGATCATATTGATGAAAATATCGCAGTAGCTCACAAGGTTTTCGAAGAACCTGGCAATATAAGGAGAAAGCACAAACGTGAAGAACCGAGAGAGAGAGTGTGTGTATGTGATCGACAAAAGACATGAGGGGAAAAATCATTACACCGAGAGTATACAAGTATAGACTGCACAATTGATGGGAGACATAAAGCATACGATACGTGCTGGGTTAAGCCAAGAGTTCGGGGTTGGGTGAAATGAGATGATATGTTGGGGTCGTATGGTAGGGCGAGTGCAATTAAGTGACTTCAAGTGTTTGATTCATTTTTTATAACCAATTTCTTGATTTGTCTATAATTGCCATGTTTTTGTTTTCATCTTGTGAGCTAAATAGAGTTAGTAAAAAGTAAAAACCCTGTTTTTGAGGGTTTTGTCTCCGCGCGACATGCGTAGCATGAGTTTACGAATTTCTCTGTTCGTAGTCGAAATTTATAGCTGGTTAAAATGCAACTTCCAGTTTGATGGGGAACTCGAAATTTCATGGAAATCAGGTCAAAGACGTCTTATTAATGTTTGTAAAATTTTGAGATCTTAAAAGAACCGGAAGTGCCTTTTTACAGCGCTCGAAATTGCTTAGTTACCGATTTCTCTGAATTTCGAGCTGGTTAAAATGCCACTTCCGGTTTGATCAGGAACTCAAAAATTTCCTAGGAACGAGTCAAAGAGGGATAGTTAATGCTCGTAAAATGTTGAAATCCTAAAAGAACCGGAAGTGACTTTTTACAGCGCTCGAAATTGCTAAGTTTACTGGTTTCTCGAGTTTGTTAAAATGCCACTTCCGGTTGGACCCGGAACTCTAAATTTCATGGGAACCAGGTCAAAGACGTATGGTTGATGCTCGTAAAATTTTGAGATCCTAAAACAACAGGAAGTGCCTTTTTACAGCGCTCAAAATTGCTGAGTTTACCGACTTCTGTTCAAAGTCGCAATTTCGAGCTGGTTAAAACGCCACTTCCGGTTTTATCAGGAACTTAAAATTTCATGGGAACAAGGTCAAAGAGGGGTAGATGATGTTCGTAAAATTTTAAGATCCTAAAACATCCGGAAGTCCCTTTTTACAGAGCTCGACGAAATTGCTGTCCGGTGCAGTGATTAAGTCGTGTATTGCAGGAAAGCTTCGAAAGTTAAACCTCAAATCAATGCTATAAAAATTCTGTTCTTTAAATAGGAGAAAAATGTCGCTGATAAGAGGCAATAACCTTTACGGTATCATATATATATAAAATAAAAACTGCAAACTTTTTTTTAAATAAAGTTTGTTAACACCAAAATGGCTGAAACGTGATTTGTTTCTTGGCACCGATCATCAGTCATCACCTGCTCGGATAATAAAATACATCATTTCTCCCTTGGCCAATTCGCGATATAAAGGTATAAAAAAATAATTACTGATAATTTAACGATTGATTTAATTTAATGTACGAGTTATAAACAATTTTAATAAACTAATTTACGATATACGTCTTCTTACACCACTCATAAATTATTTTTAATCGTCAATTTAGCATGCATTAACCTGTATAGTCATAATAAAGATTAATTTCACCATGTTTAGGCGTGAATGAATAGGAGTTTCAAATACTTCTGCACGCGATCACGTCTGAATCACGTGTCATTCGATGTCTAGTTTCGAATTTCGGTGTGAAATAACCAACTTGCATCACTATGACATCATTAAAAACTCCCCTGTCTGCCGTTGACGTTTTCGACGTATCATAATCATAAAAATTGTTGACAACGTTCCAGCATTTTGCATTAAAGGCAGACACAACTCGCTTTTTAGTTCACAGTTCAGTTAAAGAAGAGAAAGAAATAGCAAGAATAAATCATTACAGGGAAAAAATAAAATTAAACGGTTTTTCTCTCGAGGTTTACACGTACGGTAGTGTATCTTCGATAATGTTTTGCCCGCAAAGGCTCAGTTGGCAAGAAACCAGAAAGAGACAAAGTTACTACGACTAAAACGCGTGTTATCCCTTCCACACCAACCAAAAATAGGACATAGTGAAAGCCTCTTTCTCATTGTAAACAAATAACCACATTTATACAACTGCCAGATTGTTCCTTAAGAGTATAATGAGTTCAGGTTAATTCTACTGGTTTTTAAAATGTTTGTACAACAGCATAATCCCTTTTTTGATTGTGTTCTTAAGAAATTTGTACCCTACTGTAAGCAAGATCAAAAATAGATCAATTACAACATTTTAATCTGTTGTGAAGCAAAGTAAATCCCATATGATGTAACTGCAACCTAAACTGTCAAGTCAACACCTCATAGAAACTACTGAAAGTTATAATAAGTTATAATAAGTGAATTTTTTATATATAATTTGGTTTCAGGCGTGGATTATGAAATGTAAAATTAAATATCTTGGTACCATCTAGTGATAAATTGTAAAACTATTTTTTTAAATTATTTTTTATTTTTGAAAATTGATGTTGATGGATGTTTGTGTGTGAGTATAAGTGGGTTATTGAAATGTTTGTTTTGAAGGTTTAAATTTGGAAATTGTGTATGTATTATGTTGTAAACAAATGATTTGAATTGTCAACAGTCACGTGTTCGTACTTACACGCGGTGGGGTACTCAATTTCTGGCTTTCAAGACACATTTTGTCCTTCTCCAAAAATAGAATCGAAGAAAATAAAAATATCCAAAAATTCTTAGACAGCGAGGGAAATTTCAAGGTCATTGAGTTCATCAATGAACCGTAAGTTTCTACCAAACTCTCATAAATAAATTATTTTTTAACTTCCGGTGCAAGAATAAAACATACAAAAAAAAATATTTTCTACCCATCACAAACTGCGTTGTATATTTATCCCAAAACTTACTAGGCTTACAAAAATAGTTACCTGACCTAAAAAATTAGTTAGTGGAACCAATTGTCACTCGAAAAACCTGTCTACCATATTGCTGAATCAGTTTTGCACTCATTCGTCCTTATTTAGTATTTAAACAGGTGACAATTCCGTTATCATTTACATGAAATCCCTCCATGAAATCAAATTTTGTCAGGATAAAATTAGAACTGATATAATACCGTATCGTGTAATTTAAAGCGAAACTGAAAACAATCTGCAATGACGTCATAATTTTGTAATCTCATCACCTGGGCAAGCCGGAGTCACATTAAAACCAAAGAATTTATATTAAGATTACAGAAATTTAAGGGAGAAATAAAAACTTTTTCTAAAATTCTTGGAATTATAAATGCAATTTTAAAAATAAAATTTTTCAAATTCTTTCTCCAGCTGTGAATTTTTTAGGGTCATTGCTTTTTTTTCTAGTTATTTCACTTATTCTATTGAACACTGAACAGATACAGAACCATTAAAATTGCAAGTCCACATGTGTGTGTGTGTGACTAACCAATCGGTATTTCAATGTCAACGGAAGCCCATTGTGGATCAGTTGAAAAACTCACATTTTATCCAAGGAATATAATGTTAATGTGAATCAGCAAAATGAGTTTTCTATTCCATCTCCAGTATATCAATTATTTTTTATTTTAATAATTTTGTCATGTTGGGCAGTGAGATTCTCGTTATTTACTCATACAAAACCATCAGTAAATGAGTGGCAAAAAGAATAAACCTCCTTACATTATAAATTATACAATAAAACAATAAAACACTGCAGGTCAGGGTCTGGTAGTAATGAAGAAAATGCAGTGTCATTAAAAGAAAGACTGAGAGGGGAAAATGAAGTTTGCAAATTAATTCTCAAATATTTCTACCACTGAATCACCTTACTCACACAGAGACTGTGTAATTATTAGTCTTATGCAAGTTACTTATGTAATTTTCAAAGAAAATACAGTAAAAACAAACAAGGAGTGCAAGTTTTTACTAGTCATTACAGCATAGGCCTAACTACTAGGTACCTAAACTTTTGTTTTATTGCAGTTCAACTTTATTGGACATTTTCCACTGATCATCACCTTTTCCATCTGCTTTTTTCAACATATTTACTCAGTTTTTTTCCCATCCTGTGGATAAAAAACCTTGCATTTTGTAATAAGGCATTTCATATCAATGAGCATTAATGCCTTATTCAGTACCACTCACACATGTTGCAGTACAAAAGAATTCCACTGAATCCAGGATCCATTTAGAAGAAAAAACTGTTTGCTATTTTAAGTTCCATTGGTAAAAAGCTAAGTATATTAACTTAAAATATATTATCAGATGTTCTAATGGCATTATTATCAACAGTTAATAGGGTTAAAAAGTCTTTTTATCATTTATTTTTTTTTCATCATAAAATAAAAATCTTTGAAGTTGTTTTTTTATTTACTTTCTTGATGTGTAAATATCATAATTTCTTAGCTACACAGAAATGTACAGTTAAGTATTTAGTTTTATTGAAGCTCAAGTTCTGGATTAAGTGGTTAAAAATACCACATTTGCACTGATGTCGTTAGAATGAGCAGTAAAACTTTTTTTCCTTATTTTTTTTCAACTTCTGTTGGTTGTTTGTCATACGGTAACACAAAGATGAAAACTAAGTGTTAGGATGTTCACACAAGCATGAATATGTGTGAAGGCAATAAATCCTGTCATTAGGATGTTTTCATATCCGTCCATTTTCACTGAAGTGCTCAAAGAGTTTTTCTGGAGCAATTTAGAAATGATTATTAGACATTAGGAAAATATGAAGTGTGAAAATAGATTATTAAGTCATCAAAAGTGGGATTTCGAGGCTCGTAAATCTGTTTTCTATTGTTTTTTTAAGGTTTTTTTTACTGTCCTTTAATTTCTGTAAGCTTGTTTAAATCGACTTTGATCTTGCAACCAGGATTAATTTAGTCGTGAAATTTCGCAATTCGGCCTACATTTCACATTTCACATCCCATACATCACACAATTCTATTTTTGATTCAAATTTCGTGTTTTTGTCACTTTTACTCATTAAAATTCATAAATCTACATCTCTTTCCGCCTTTTTCCTTCCCGAGAAATCTCATAAGCCTACAACAACCTCGTTTTTGCAAAAACCACAATTTCCCACAATAACACAACTTCCTCATCATTGTAAAAAAAGAAATTAATTATTCCAATTTTACAATATAATGTCAAAGTTGAACCGGCCAAAAAAAAGAAAAAAAATCTTTTTGCCCAAAAAAACTTGGAAGCTGCACCATAAAATCGCTCCCAAACTGGAGCGCCCTTGCCTTGAGTCTATTTGTAGGACAATGTTTGAGAGCAAGTTTAACCCTAATTAAGTTAAAAACCGTTTTCATACAGTGATTTAACCTTTTCGTAAATAATTAACCATGTACGTACACCCTTACAACCATAAATCTCAGATTAAACCAAATCATAATCTCGGTTTCTGCGTGCAACAGTGATTCATATCTTTATATAAGATAAAAACTTAAAGGAAACTTTTTGATTTACGTATTATAAACCTTAAATCAGATAACAAATGACGACATTTAGCGACTTTATCTCACCTCCTTAAACATTTTTTCCCTTAAGAAAATAATATCGCATGTTTACTGATTGATTAAGTAATGCTTCTATCTTGAAACTTAATTTTTCCCTCTTGTAATCAAGTGTTATAATTTTAGGTTAAAGCTTTTATTTTTTAATGCTTAAAATGAAATAGTGCCACTTTATTTAAAAGTGATAAAAAGGATTTTAATTTTACTTTTATGGTTGGTGTTAAAATATTTAAATCATTTTAAAAAAAATTATTTAAAGTCCAATAAATCCCTCTTAAGTCTATATGAATAGATCTGAGAGATCTGAGTCTGAGTTTTGTCATTGTTTTTAATTATAGTGTTGGATTTAGTATTTATTTAGTATAGATTACGTAATCTGTTGTATTTTTATATAATCATAAATACAAAGATCCAAAATGGGGCTGTTAATGAGGTTTATTTTTTTCTGATTTGAGATAAAATTTCGAGTGGTGTGGATTGTTGAATGTGGTTAAGCGACTAGGTATAATTGCAGATAAAGTTTCAAGTGGTGAATTGCGTTTATTATTTTTTTTTAATATTTGCTTTTTTTTTTTATTTTTTAAATAGTGAATTTGATGCAATGACGTCAAAGTTTTTTCACTTTAAGATATCATTTTCTTCTACGAACATGCCTTTCAGAACAGAGAAAATGTGAACTCATCTATAATCTAACTATAAACACTACACCGACACAATCCACTAAACGGTAACTTAAGACTAAAGTAAAAAAATATGCAAAAAATTTCTCTACCACATGCATGCGTGACATCATCATTTTACAACACACTTAAAAAATTCATCAAAAACCCTTCCTTAATACTAAATTACACTAAATTTTCACTAATTTAGGCTTAAAACAATAATTTAGACTCGTATCTACTAATTAAAAATACATTTTAAGCCTAAAAAAATTTTAATAAAAAATAAAAAATTTCTTACCTTTTTTGCGCCTCACTAAGGACACTTCTATAAACAATACTAACGGTGGCATAAGCGATGCAAAACCAGATGAGTTCTCTATAAACCAATTTGTAGACGCTCCCTTTCCACTTGAAGAGGAGGCGGGTGAATCCACCTGAAGTGGAACACGCCACATCGTATTGGTAACTCACAGTCATAATTATACTTTTCTTGGCCAACAAAAAATAAAAATATCAAAAAAAAAATTCCTTGGTCGCACTGATTTTTTTTTAAGGCACAAAATCAATCACTCGCTGTTGCGCTTTCACTTTTTCATACGAAGTCTCGAATACCCCCCTCCCTGAACCAGTTGACGACTGGTCCTCTCTTCGTTCGGGTGTCGAAAATCCGTCGTGGTTGTCTCTGGGGCCTCTTATCACACCACAAACTCTTTTCGCTCTTGTCTAGAGCGCTTGCAACTTGCCTTAATAGCTCGAGATAAAAATATGAGCGAGTCCTCTGGTGAGCAAGCAACCGTCTGCGTGTTTCTGCATCACATCGGGATTTTGGTATTATGCCAGATACGGGACATTAGGTAGGACGCGCATTTGACGAGGCATCTGACGAGTTGGAATTGATATTTTATTTCCCAGGTAAAATTTTTTAAATTTGAAATTTTTTTTTTGTTTTGTTTGTTTGGAAAAAAAAATTTTGTATGATGAAATTTATGTGTAAGGATTTTTTTTATTGTATGTCTCATTGATGTGTAATTTTGATAAAATTAATATTTTTATTGTTTATATTTTAATCTTGTTATCACTTATATTTCGATTTATGATATGTTAATTTATTGGTTACAAAGTTTGTGTTTGTTTCCTGTTTAGTAATGCAATTTTATTTATGTGTTTCTTTATGTCACATTTTGATATATTTATCTTTTTATGTCATCCATAAGTTAATAAAGGTTAAGGTTTGTGTAATGGTATCTTTTGGTGTATAGCGTCGATTGTTTACGTCATCGTTATTACTCGTGGCGAATTTGCATGTGTGATTTTTTAGAAAATTTTGTTTTTAAAATTGTTCTCAATCAATTTTCAGGGGTTTTATAGGGTGAAAAGTATATCGAAATAATCTGATGACGCCCTAAGGTGAGTTTTCTATAAGCGATTCCAAGGATATGGAACAAAAGATTGACGCAGATATTTTGAAAACTGAAATCGATCATTAAAATTTCCCCGAATTTTTAAATTTTATCATTTTATGGAAATTTATGCGTGTAAATCAAATATAGTATTAATTTGATACTGAGAAAAGGTGAGCCTGTCAAAATATGAATTAATGATGTTTGTTAAAGGGCGCCCTCTGGTTTTCTTTTTTGCAATTAAATGGATAATCAGAAATAAATTCTTATTTTTTTCATAATTGCTTACAAATTTATCAGAGGTAAATTTCTAATTAAAAAATAAATTTTCGACTCTCCTTTAAGGCTTCGAGATCTGTTATAAGAGAATTGGCATGGGATTTTATCCAATAACAAACCACATCATTTCTTTGCAAAATAGAGAAAAGAAATGCCACAGACATTAAACACAATAAATATCAAACAAAATGGAATAAACAAAAAAGGGTAAATGTTAGCGATTGAAATAAACATTCACTCGACTCCATTCAGCACGTAGCATGGATCAAATTTTAAATTTAATTAATTTCACCCCAGATAACAAACAACTGGTGATGTTGAATAAAAATAAGGAAGTAGAAATTATTTCTTCACCAGTTCCAGATGGAAAAGGATGGCAACATTTCACTCACTATTTGCATGACAAAAAAAGTATTTCACTCAACATTTGTTGACACAGAAAGACAAATTGCTCGCAAACGGTTCATCAATCAATCAGAAAAGTAGCTCAAGAACTACTATTGCAAATAAACAGCTTCTGGGTGATGGTAATGACTATTCATCAGTCGATACTAATACTATATGTTTTTCTTTTATATTGCAGTTTTCATACTTTGATCGTCATTTTTGTTGATCAATTTTTGTTTGTGAACCAGAGAATTTAGTTTATTTCTGGAAAATCCTTAAAAAAAGTGTCTGCACTGCAACTTCCCGCGATTTACAAAATTATTCGAGTGAAGT
>JAQFZO010003036.1:0-10748 GCA_034695885.1 Geophilus flavus | reverse complement strand
ATTCGTATTTACGAATAGATTCCTAAAAACCAGTATCTGTGTGAGTTATTTCTAGAGTGTTAAAGTAAAGCGTGTCACGTGGCGCCCGAACAGGGACCCTGCACATTTAGCATTTTGGAAATAAAACTGGTTTAAAAACCCCCGTTCAGCTTAAAAGCACTGAACAACAAAAACTTTCCTTTAAATTTAAATTTAAGCAAATTAGTTGCAAGTTTTAAAATTTTATAAAAACTCCTTCAACTACATCTTTTCTAGTGTCTTTATTTTACTGTATCTTCAGTTTACTAAGGAAGAAATTCACTGGCGAACTTATTTTTGTCTTTTCCATTTTTCGAGTGTATTTGAGTGTATTTTTATATTTTGTTCGCAAATCGAGCTTGCTCTTTGTGAATTCAAGTGTAATTTATAATTCTATCTACATTCGCAAAAGGAGAAATCCCTAGTGAATCACTCTTTCTACTAAAACAACAAATTCGCACCGAATTTTTATTTTGCGTGAATTTTTCCCTACTAAAAACAACCTGTTCGAATAAAATTTTATTTTATTTGAACAATTCCAAACACCGAATTCGAATAGAATTTTATTTTTTAAACTAAAACAAAGAAAATGTCCAACCGTCCATCCCGGAAATCCAAAAAAGGAGAGGCCGAAACAAAGGAGAGCCCCCTGCGAGAGGAGAGAGAACAGGAACCAATTATCCCAATTATCCCAATTACCCCCCCACTCTCAGGCACACCTCCCTTACCGCCAAACCTTAACCAAGGGCAATTATCGGATGATGGGATTATCCAAGAGGACCCAGATTTCGACAAAGTAGACAACGCCTTCATCCAAAACAATAACGAAGAGGGCAATGACCTAGACAATTTAGAGGGGAATGCGGAAATCATCGAACAATTATCGGATGAAGATGACGACCCCCCAAAGCCAACACGTGGCGGCCGTCGCTTAGTGGGAGGAGGTCCCTCACTCCCTGCCAACAAGCCACCGCCCAAATTACCAATAAAACGAAATGGCCCAGGGCGTCCTCCTAAAAAACAAATTAACAAGAGTCCACCAAAACTAGTATCAGAGGGAGATGACAGTCAATATTCAAATTCTGAAGACGATAGAGCAACACCCTCACGATCAAGAAATTCCCCTAGCAGTCGAGCAACTAGGGAAAGGGAGCTACAACGATTCAACGAAGCCATACTATCAGCCCAACAACATGGTGTTCCAATTAAACCCGGCGATGACGCGACCCGTTTGTTAGCAAGAATAGGACGTCTCGTAGTAGTTGCCAGCCCGAAACCCCATGACAAATCCCACATCACTTCAGTAGTTAAGCCACGTTCAAAAAACGCCTTACAACTAGCAAGAGAACGAGACGAAGCCCAGGAAAAGGCCCGACTCGCCGAAGCTGAACTACAAAAAGCCAAGTTATTCGTCTCACAACAACAAAGAGACACCGTACTTCCATCCATCTCCGACGTAACAACAATAACATCGGACATGGCCAATTTTACGGCGTCAAGGTGTGAAAATAACGATGGCCCTGACTTATATAGAAGACAGCAAGAAGTCGCATCACTCAACAACACGCTTCTGAGAGCACAACTCGCAGAAGAACAAGTAGAAGTATATCGAAGAGAAAACGAGATGATGACGATTTACTTACACGACAGGATGAGACAAGAGAAAGAAGAGGAGTTAGCAAAACAAGCAGCACAACTCGAGACTGGATTGACAGGCGAGGAAGTAATCGAGCGACAACAAGAGTTGCTAGACCTCGCAGCCACCAGGAAAAGAGAAGAACAGGCTGCCATCAACCTAGAAAAGCATAAAGAGAGAGCAAGAAAACAGAGGGAAGCAGCCGAGGCCAAGAGAGCAAAGGAAATCTTGGAGGAAGACGGCCATCTCAGCGAAGAAGCGAATGGCAACTCAACCACCTTCCATGACGAACCATCTAGAAAACGACACACATCTGGCCTCGATGATATTCAACGATCACAAATTGAATTATGCGACAAGTGGAACGGCGGACCACCAGGACACACGACCAGTAACTCATCCGTAAAAGAGGAAATTCACTCAAAACCCAGCGAGCAACCACGAAACGGAGAAAAAACCAGTCTAATTTCTGGCCCACCGCCACCACCACCCCCTGACGACCCCGACTCAGAACCTGACTCGAATTTAAATTCCGATAGTGAGTCAAAGGAATTTAGGCGAAGACCGACTCCCAAACCAAGACAACCATATCCACCTGTGAAAACAAATTCAACCGCAGCCTCGAAATTCGACGAATTCAAGCAATTTCTCAACGATTACTTGGAGAAAAAACTTCCCCAAGATCCCAATCCAGTTCCACCATCGATGGAAAAGGAAATCGAGGAACTACAAGCTTTATTCGACGATGACGACCTGCCACCTCGAGTCATGACATTTAAATGGATCCAGGCGACGCCGAAAAAATTCGACGGTTCCTGGAAGGCCGGACGGATATTTATCGACGAATTAGTGAGAATATCCCAAGCACTCGGCTGCCGATCATCGGAACTTGTGATACAAGGACTTCCATTCCTTTTAACCGGAAAGGCCGCGTCGTGGCTTAAAGAAAATAAACTCACGACGTGGAAGGCATTTATCCCAAGATTCATGACGGATCACGCCGAGTCATATCCCGACAGAAGAATTCGATTCAACGCCCTTAAGCAGGAGCCGGGTGAAGATTTACGTCCATTCGCATCCCGATGCAATTTGGTGTATGAAATGGTCCCGGATCTTGCAGAAATCGAAAAAGAACAGAAATTTCATGAAGGCATAAATCAATATTCAAATACACTCCTCCAAACCCAAAAATGTCCACGCTACAAAGGCTTTACGGCGATATTAGAGTTTCTACATCGGCACGCGAGAGTAATCGACCCGTTGTATATCAATTCATTACCCAAAGAAGAGAAGACGGAAAGAGAGAAACGGAACAGGAAGATTCACAAGCAACCGGCGCCAAACGAACATATCTTGACGCCGCCCGATTGGTTTATTTCCCCCTCCCTCTCCACCCCCTCGTCGAAAGACGAAACCCCGTCTAATCAATTTAAAACCCCCACCGCCGTAGCCAGTACTCGAGCACTGGCCGCGACAGTAACTTCGGAAGCGGACAAGTCCACTTCTGAAGCTCAATCCTCTGACAAGGAGGGAGACGAAGAGCCCGACATCACATGGGTAGACAGCCTCCCAGTGCACATTGAAGAAGATGGACATCAGTTCGTAGATATAAATTGTGTTGCGATGATAGCGAAGGCGACAGCACCCCCATATCGACCTCGTCTGTGGAAAAAGCCGCCTCCCCTTCAGCCAAACAATACGAGTGCCACCACAACCACGACGCCAAATAAAGACAGTAACAAAAACAAAACTCGATCTAACGCGTGTTACAAATGCGGCAGATTCGACCACTGGGCTCGCGAATGCCCAGAAAATAATAAAAAGACTGACACAGCCAAATTCGACATGGCAGAGATGGCGAAACTATTGGCGCAATATATGAAAACCGAGTCAAAAAACGAATAGACGCAGCCAGCAAGGAACCAGCCACTCCACTGACTGCGGCATCGGAAACAATCACACTCACCGTCGCCCGCTCTCACGACACAGTGATTGAAACCTACAAAACAGAGCTCGCTGAAGAACAATTGAATCATTTAAGAAGTCCGAGTCCGATGGCTACCCAGTCCGATAACAGCGAATCGAACAAGGCAGACTCTGACAACACAACACAAGCAATGACCACTTGTACGAACACTTCGGAATTAATTCCAGAGCGTTCACCATCCCCCAAAAATCCCACCCCTGAAAAGAAAATTCGTCGCTTGAAAGCAAATGTGTGTCATCAAGGCGACAAAATGCCAGTTTTACCCATATTAATTGGCGATCAGAAATTATTAGGATTTTTGGATTCGGGCGCGAACAGAACGTTCATGTCTGAATTTTTATTAGATAAATTAGATTTGAGGTCAAAATTACGTGCGGCAAAAAGCAATCTGAATATCGAAATTGCCAGTGGTGTGATAAAGCCACTCGGCACAGTTTATACGGAGATGAGGTGGGACCACGGGACGATAACACACCCAGTTATCATTCTCCCAGGGCAGACAGCCGTTTTCCTTTTGGGAAATGACTTTATGTCCACTCTCGGTATTCAACCGAATCCACGAACGATGTCGTGGAATTTTATCGATGACAACAAAGGTGTACCACCGCCCAAAGGGCCAGGCGAGTGTCCAGAAGACAACTTCACCTGGGCAAAAAATTTGCAACGTTACATCCAAGATTGCACATTCCAAGCAAACCTCTGTATCGAAGCAGAAGCCACTACGGCTAGGACGTTAGCACAGGCCGCCGAACTACAAGCCGAGGACGAAAACAACTTATACGAAGCCCTGTCCGAGTTCGAAGCGACTTTAACAAAAAATCCTGGTCGTACTCACCTTGTGAAGCACGAAATAAATTTGAAATCCTACAAACCAGTTCGTGTCCCCTACAGAACATCGAATCCTCAAAAAAGAGAAGTCATCACAAAATTATGCAAAGACTTATTTGACAAAAAAATCGTTGTCATGGCCACCGGAGAATATGCAACTCGAATCGTACTGGTGATGCGGCCAGGGTGTGATCCCAGACTGTGTATCGACTATAGACCACTCAACAGCATCACAGAAATCGACCCAATACAAATGCCTTCGATTGAAATGATTATGCGAGAGTTGGGATCCTTTAATTGGGTCTCAACAATCGACTTGTCAAAGGGATACTGGCAAGTAGCGTTACGAGAAGAGGATCAGCCAAAGACGGCATTCTACTCTCCACTCGGCCGACTGATGTTTACAGTGATGCCATTCGGCCTGGTCAACGCGCCAACAACATTTCAACGGTTAATTGACAAGATTTTGGGGGATGCCCTCTACAAGTTTGCATGGGCATACCTCGATGACATCATTATCGTGTCCGACAATTTCAAGCAACATTTGGAACACATCGGAATCGTCCTTCGCCGTATCTGCGACGCCGGACTCACGATTCACCCCGACAAGAGTAAATTTTGTCGCAAGGAAACGCCATTTTTGGGGTACGTCATCAGTACGAAGGGCATATCACCAGATCCCAAGAAAGTCCAAGCGATTGCAGAATTTCCCCCACCAAAGGAATTAGTGGAAGTCCAGCGGTTCATGGGCATGATAAATTTCTTCGGACGTTTGCTAAAAGACCAAGCAAAAATTGCAGCCCCAATAACCGACTTAGTCAAAAAAGATAAGGAATTTATTTGGACAGATGAATGTCAAACCGCCTTCGACCAATTAAAACAACTACTCACGTCAGCAGTTCGTATGCCACTCCCTGACATGCGAAAGCCGTTTATACTACACACGGACGCGAGTAGAGAAGGCCTAGGAGCTGCATTGTTACAAGAACAACTAGTCGACGGAGAAATTTTAGAGGCGCCATGCATGTTTATTAGTCGAAAACTGCAGGGTGCCGAGAAAAATTACGGTGTTACGGATCTCGAGTGTCTTGCAGTTGTGTGGGCGATCCGAAGATTTCGACCATACTTGGAATTCACCAGTTTCATCGTCCACACCGATCACCAGGCATTAACATGGCTTATGGGACTCAAAGAGGCGACAGGACGAATAGGTCGTTGGCAATTGGAATTAATGGCCAACGACATGGAGATTAAATACAAAAAAGGTTCATCGAATCACGTGGCCGACGCCTTGTCAAGGGCACCCATCGACTACGAGATTTCAGAGGAAGAACTAGGAGAAGACGACTCCCATCTCACGTATTGTCCAGCGCCAAACCGAAGGTGGAAATTATTCAAACCAAACGAATTACCCACCGAAATCCCACTCGAAACAGACGAATCCATGGCAGTCCACTACACTCGATTGTATCTACACAGTGAAGAGGACCGTAGAAAACACAAGGAAACATCCAGCATCGTTCCCCACGTCTCGGATAAATTTTTCAACGCGTTCTTCACCAGCGTAACGAAGAAAACCGATTGTAATCCACCCACCCGAGCCGAGATAGTCAAGGAGCAACAAACCGACCCATATTGTAAAAAATGGATCGATTTCCTTGAAGAAAAAATATATCCAGCCGACATTTACACTCCCAGAAACAAACGTAATTTCGAATACCAAGCCACAGCATTTATCATCGAGGAAGGTTTATTACTAAAACACCACCCTTGCTACACCGATGAAATTCAAGAAGTGGATAACGCATTAAAAGTAGTGGTGCCAAAAAGTCTCAAAAGAAAAATACTGTGGTTAGCCCACGGTCATCCACTCGCAGGCCACGCCGGCACAACTAGGACGATTCACCGCGCCAAACAAATATTTTTTTGGCCCAAGATGTCACGCGACATCGTCCGATTCGTCCGCCACTGTCAACGATGTCAAGCCTGCAAACCCAAAATTCGAGACTCATTACAAGCTGTTCAACTAGGCCCATACGCACCATTCGATTGCTGGAGCATAGATCTCATGGGCCCCAAGCCGACTTCCACGAATGGAAATAAATATCTACTCGTAGTGATGGACGTCGCCACACGATGGCCCGAACTTTTTGCCATTCCAAAGGCCGACTCCCAACTCATCGTGGAACGATTATATGACGTCGCACTACGATTTGGCTTCCCCCGTAAGATATTAAGTGACAATGGACCTCAGTTTAGATCCGAAATCTACACCGAATTTTGCAAAAGATTTAAGATAACAGCGTCCAAAACATCCGCATACCACCCCCAGGCGAATCCAGTCGAACGCCTAAATCGCGACATCAAATATTGCTTAGCAATATTCACGGACGTCCACAAGAAATGGGACGAGTTCGTTCGTGAAATAGCATTCAGCATTCGAACCACCATTTCACGCACTCGTGGATTTTCCCCGGCATATCTCAACCTGGCGAGGGAGCTGCGAGTACCATGGGACCCAAGAACACCCGAGGAAGCGCTGGAAATCGACCCCAACGACCCACAAAAATATGTACGTCAACTCGAGGACACCATCTCTAAAAGTTTCAAACACATGATGTCCCACGTCATCGACAGGAGAGAGAGATTTCAAGCCCACAACTCGGAGAAAAAATTTGCAAACTTTAAGAAAAACGATTTAGTATGGCGAGATTCACACATTTTGTCAAATGCAAAAAAGGGCATCAACGCCAGCCTAGCTGACCAGAGGGAAGGCCCATTCGTCATCACTGAAATCCACGGTGGAAACTCATTTCATCTTCGGAATTTGGCGGACAACACGACGACACCAGCCGTCCACGCACGCCAGCTAGCGCCATATTTCCCCGAATTCCCGCAAGAATATTGGGATACGTCCGAAGACACAGAAAAAACCACCCAAGACACCCTCGCGTTGCCAGATGTGTTAAATATTTCGGAAAATGGTGTTGCCGAAATAGGAGGGGAGGAGGAAGCGGTGAATAAATTAGTCACCGACTTTAAAAAATTAACAATTTCATCCCAACCACCGCAACCCGAGGAAACAACACCATCCCCATCAAAAATATTGGATGAAATAATTCAAGAAAGACGTCTCATGAAAAAGAAAAATAAAAATCAAATGAGACATCGTGCCGAAAACTGTCACCCGATGGCGCTGCGGCACAAACGAAGAAATGAAAACGAATAAGTCGGCAAAACCGACTTTGAAGAAAGTTCGATTCAGAATTAATTCCAAATTGAACAAATTCATTTTTACATACTTCTATAAATTATTTTCCCCCACATTATTCAGTACGAAATTAATTTCATACCGAATTTAATTTAATTTTATAAAATTAAAATTAGCAAGTGTCAAGTATCAAAGCAACACTAGAAGAAAATCATTGGCGAACAAAGATTCACCAAGAATAATATTCTAGTGAAAGTTTTATTTCACCCAAGTTAAAATAACTTTGGCGAAAAGCAACCCCACTGACCCAGTTAAAAAATATGACACTCTGAAACTTTAATCCCCTATTGTCACCCGCCAAGCCTTCGATGACTCAGTTGTCATAACATCCACGACCCCCATTCAGACAGGAAAATAGTCCTATCCGAATTTAATAAAATACCCACCAATGGATGCAATTCGAAGAAGAAACCCGAAGATAAATATATTAAAATTAATAATATATTTCTACAACGATTAATGTGAATAAAAAAGACTTAACGAAAAATACGAACCGAAGAACCTCTCTAAGTGAAGACCCGCACGCATTGGAGATTAACCACAGATAGTGCAGTGACGTCATTTGTGTATCTATCACCCTAAGACAATCGAAATTAGATATACGTCACACCCATAATCCTTCACAACGGGAAAAACCCTTAACCGGAAAAGAAACCCAACCACCTGTCTTTTCGAAAGAAAGTTTGTTCGAGTCATCACGCACAATCCCATTTCGAAGTTTTTGGACATTTCATCGTCAAACAATGAATCCAGACAAGAAGAAGGAAACGAAGGAAAGCGGAAACAAACCAACTCGTGGTTCAGAGCAGCACCAGATTTCGTCGGAGATCCTCGAAAGGAAACTCACCGAGGAAAAACCAGCTTCGTCCGCGACATCGCCAAGGAATGAACAGCCCAACGCACCAATCAAAGCGTTTTTAAGTAAAATAGTCACACATGAACCCAGTTCGTGTGCGACATCTCACTCGAAAACGCGAGGCGACAGACCACCGTTCTCCACCAACGTCAATCCCGATCAGCGATCAGGATCAGACCAAGGTAATTTACAAAGAGAAATCGAACTAGTAACACGGAGATTTCACCAAAATTTTGTTGTGGGGAAACTCAAATTAGCCACGCCGACACAGCCGATCAGCTTTCTACAGCCCGACGAGATCGTATCCGACGCGGAACAGCCCCAATTAACCAGACTACGCTCGCAACAAAATCCGATCCAGTCTACAGCCGGCTCGTGGTTCCCGTCTGAACTTTTGGTCCGCGAAGAGACGGACGAAGAAATCGAAGCGGAATTGCGAAGAATGGTCGGCATGGACACCGAAGAAGACTCGTCGCTCGCCAGACCCAGCAAATTGTTAAGTCCGGCAATCGAACGATTGATCGAACTAGATTCGACGCCCCAACCCCCTCTCCAGACGAGCGCAAGCTCAACCGGAGTTGCTAAGATCGTCAATGAGGCTCCTCTCGTCGATGATCCAGTCCCCGACAAGCTCCGCCAGGTGGCGACCCTTACACCAACCAGCAGTACAGTGACGCCATCTATCGTCGGAATGGAAAACGAAACAGAGACGGCGAAAGCGCTAATAGCGCGTCAAATTGAAACGTTACAACCGTACGTGCCTTCACCGACGCCCGAAAACGCGCAACAACAATCGGTATTGATGATAATACTACCAACGCCGGACTTTCCACTCGACTACGGCCGATTCCGTCCCGCGAGAATGGGCGCAGCACCCGTCAGATCGCAGCGTCGTGACAAACACAACGCGAGCGCCATCCACAACCCAGGAGACCCACCTCGACGAGATATCGAAGCGGTCATCAACCGAGGAGGACCGCACACGAATTGGGACCGTTTCACAGTACAAGTGGACACGCCAACCTACCTGTGGACGGGGCCCATTCCCGATTACTTTCGTCATCGCGCGTCGAAACGCTATAAATCGGCATTGTGGGTCAGATACCGACTCTCCCACGCGTATTGGAAGCGAGTAGGGACGGGCAACCGACTTCGGCACACCTTAGGTTCGTCCTTCGAGCGCGCTCTCGGAGGATGGAGTGATAATTTCGACGTGTTGGATCCGCCAAGCCCACTCTATTCCCCGTTGCTGGAGACTACGCTGTCCGGCACACCAGAAGATGTCGACGCCTACGAAGCATGGAAACGGTGTGACACGAAAATGGGCAGGAACCGGATTAAAATTAAATATATCCAGTTTCTACAGGAAAGAGCCCACAACTTCGCCGTTGATTTGATGCGCCGTGACGGCAAATCCAACTCGGAAATTCAAGCCGTGTTGTCTGGCACTGCCAACCCCGATCTGTGGACGCCAAACTTCGCATCGCTCCGTTACCAAAGCGATGTAGAGATGCTGGCGATGCTACAGATTGGGAATCAACGCCTCGACTGTCCATCTCAGCCCGCAACAACAACCACGATCGAAACAGCCCCAACAGTCCCCGTAACATCACGAGGACCGTCCCCTGCAGTACGTGTTCCCATCGCCCAGCGACTCGGACCACGTCCAGCCACGTCGGCGAGGGACGCGCCATATGGATTTTCAATCGATCCGAGTGACACGACACACTTCGGACAGTTTCCCTTCGACGACTGCCAGCCGTCTCCGATTCAACCCTTAATGACGGCGACTTCATTCGGTGCACCGTTCGAAAATGCCCCTCCATTCGGCACATTCCGACCGATTCAACAGCAAGAGACGCCGATGGACGAGGACCTCAGACCGACGGGAGCAAGGCCGAAATCGACCGTGACGATTCCCAAATCCAGAGACTCGTCGCGAGAGAGTTCCAGCAGCAGTCATCGATCCCACCGATCCAGACCATCTTCCCGTGAAGGCCACCATTCCTCGACGAGAAAAAGATTGAGAGAAAGTCGATCTACCCGCCGAGATGACGTCAGCCACGAGAAGAAAGAGCAGTCACCGTCCACTGAGGAAAACCTGATGCGATTGGCAAAACGGGTTTGCCACGACCCCGGCGTGCAGGCCGCA
>JAQFZO010003035.1:0-10750 GCA_034695885.1 Geophilus flavus | reverse complement strand
GTAAGTTCATAAATGAATTTAAACATGTGCATTTCGGTTTACACATGTGCAATATGTGTTTGCACCAATCATATCTGCCATCATGTGTGCAAACACATGGTTGCACATGTGTAAACCGGAATGCACATGTTTAAATTCATTTATGAACTCACCTACTATTTCATACTTAATCAGGGTTAAATTAGTTTGTGCAAGAGGTTTTACAAATTTTATGACACTCGTGTTAGTAATAGCACAAGTACATTCAAATAACACAAAATTTACGTGTTAAATCTCGTGTTCATGCTACGTAAAACGAGCATGAAAAGTTTTTGAAAAGTTTTTACAGATATTGGAAATTTCTGTGAACAAGACGCGTGTTAAGTTTGGAGAAAATAGCGGAACAGCCGTTGCTAATTTATTCAACCAAAACGAGGCTACAGGAAAAGGAAGTATAGAATGGATTATGGGAACAAAAAATGAGAGAACACGAAAAGGTGGTAATAAGAAAAGGTGGTGAGACGAGAGGGACGTCACAGCTCACATGTGGCTCACATTATCATTAACGGATTAAAAGATAAAAGTGTTTGACCTTGAAGGTCAAATTTGAGTGACTCCTTGGATTGAGTCTACCCCTTTCCTATGAGCTCAATCAAACAGATTTTGTTTATCTGTCTTAGTTTGGAAAATATTTGGGAAGAACCATCCTGTACAGTATATTCATTTTAAATGGCAAAACGCCCTCTGGTGAGAAATAAAAAAAAAAAAAACAGAGAAGCGAAAATATATTTCTTAAAAACTATCTTTCAACACAACTCCCTGAAGGACATTAGAAGAAATAAAGTATTTTTTTTTCTCTTCCTTTTTCTATGTACATTTCCCGAAAAATCCATAAGAAAGATAGCGAGTGTGAACATATAGCAAAAAATAAAAAAAATAATAGTAAAAAAAAAAGATTATTACCTTATGCTCCTCAATACATCGCCGGTGGGTGAGATGCGTAAAAAAGAATTCGACGTGGTAGCCGTGTGAAAATATGCACTTTTTTCGTTGGCAAAAAAGGTATCTGGAAGCCAGAGCTTCTCCGTCATCTCCGCACCGACCGATAGACTGTCGAGCCCAGGACGAGCTTTGAATTGGAGTCGATCGTCCATCCAAAATTGTCGAAAATAAAAATCCATGGTAAAATCCTACGTTTTAGATAAAATAAAAAGAAAAACAAAAAAAACAGATTGTTTCGCATGTTGGAATAAGTATTTATCATCCACTCTGGGATAATAGGTGATAAAGAAGCTGATTCCGGCGCGACCGACTGGAAAAAAAGCAAACAACTGGAGGAAAGGGGAGAAAAGCGAGCAACGTAATCGTGCAAGTAAAGAGGACGCATGCAGCCTTCCGTGTTTATTTTTTGAAAATAAGCTGCAGTGAAAAAGCAATGCCGGTGAAATGTCTTTTCGTTTCAATTTATTTTTTACTTTAAAGCAGTCTCGTTTTTAGCAAAGATTTTATTTTTTTTTCTTACCGAAAAAGAAAAAAAAAACTTGCCAGGATCGAACCGAGAGAGAAAGGTGAAGTGATGTTTATTCAGTGCTTCTTTTGTAATTTTTTTTTTTTTTTTCGTTTCGAAAATAAATTTTTTTTGTATGGAAATAAAGGATTTGACACTTTGCTTTGCTGAATTTCAATAGGCGTATGTGTCAGGTGCTTTATAAGCAATAAACAAGTTTTGACGTTGTAAAACTCGTAATTAAATTCAACAGCACAGTCTAAATAATTCATATGCTTCATAATTCCAATATGCTGGCTGTGTACTTAAAAGCAAAGTATTTTATATACTTTTGATGATACGTAACGATTGAAATGCAATGATCACTGAGCTTTCGAGTGCATGCAAGTGTAGCCTCTAATTCGTCTTACTCATGCAATTAAAACACATCAAATATATTAAATCCTGTAATCTACAAAAAACACACATTAAAATATCACGTAAAACACTCGTTAAACTACATTTCTAATTAATTTATTAATTTACTAATTAATTAATTTCTCGACTATATTTTTTTATACAAAAAATATTTAAGATTATTACAAGTTAAAACTCTCTAACTTAAGGCTACTTAACATGCTACGGAAGGCATAAAAGGGTTAAGTAGGTTATGAAAACCTACTCACCATTTGTACCTCAGAAACAGAGCTGATACTGAGGATGTACATTGTGATTCCAACTTTGACCGGATTACCTGCACAAATAAAGAAAGCAACAAGAAAAAAATATCAATAAAGCACACCGTTGTTACTTCGCAATATCTCCCTTCTCCGACTGTCGAGTTACCACACGAGCACAGACCACACACCACACACACCCATACACACACACAGCCCATGGAAATAATAAGAAAAAAGTGACTGGAGACTGTAGAGAGAAAGAGAAGGGAAAAAAATGGACCGAGTTGGGCTGGTGAGCGCGCTTGCAGGCAAGAAGGAGGAACCTCCAATTCAATTTGGTTAAAAGACCAAACTCGATTGTATTGGCAAGTGCAAAAGAGTCCGAGGCACGTTCTGCACTACAGCATGCCAATTTGTTGCTTGTCACGTTCGTGAAACCCCCATACACCTAATAACATTGTACCGCCTTTTCTAACCTCCGACGAGAAATATTGTGTCTCGACTTTATTTATTTATTTATTTATTTATTTATCCATCTAAGATAGTATCTACTGTATCTGGGAAATTTCTAATCAACAGTCTACTTTAAAAATTCTTCATTAAAACTCGCAGCAAACCAAGGTTATGGTTATACTACCCTAGTCCATTACTTACCTGGTATATAGGTCAAAGCAATTAGCCGGAGTGTCTATAGGCTTAGTGCTGATAATAAAATGAAGATATCAAAGTTTAAATCTCGTCCTTGCGTTATACGGCTTCCCAGCAAACACGCCCAACTAACCTAAACCAGTAGATGCGCCCTGTAACGTCTATCTGCTTAATTAAATGCACATCCACATGTTAGGGCGCTCTTACACCGATGTAAATCCAATCTCGATGCTATCTGATCGCGTTCTATGCTCACCGTGCAACCGGCAATTATTTATAGGCCACGGATTAATTAATTACGGCACTAGAGGGCATCTTTTTTCTATTTTTTTTTCTTAATTAAAGAGTTTACCCTTAATTTCCCCTTATCCCAGGGTCCGGAGAAGGCGTGTCAGGATGTGGGAGGTGGGATAAAAGAAAAAAAAATCTAATCAAGTCCAATCTCCTTTCTTCGTTCCAATACAAATGTAAAGCCAAGAGGGAAATGCTTACCACATGGAATGAGATTTCTAATTACATTCGTTTCATTTGTAGTGTCTCCAATCACACATACTCGAATCAAATTGACTTATTCATTCAACTTCATTATACCGAATAAATAACCCAAATCGTGCGAGTGAGTACTGAGTACTGAGTACTGACTTGTGAGTGAGTGCAAGACCCACGGTCATGCATCGCGCATGACCCTAAACGCGTTAATCAGAAAAATTAATTAAATATTAAAGTAAAATGTAAAGTATTACAGTCGACGGCGATTAAATTCATAAAATTCAGTTTTAAGTTGGAAATAAAATATAAAATGTCGCTTTTAACACCCAATACCCGAAATTACGCATCCACTTTAATATCGCAAAACTTATCGAGCACATACACGGGTGTGGTTCACAGGTAACATACAAAATACACATTTCATGAGATGCACAACCATCAATTTGGAGGGGTTGTTTTTCATACTCATATTGTATGCAAAGCTTTGATAAATTGCGTAAGTAATAACAGAGAGAAAAATCATTCTAAAACTGCTACAAAATAACTTATACAAAAAAAACTTTAAAAAAATTGTAATGTCGGGGTTCCAAAATGGGAGAAACGTTTCACTTAGACAAAATGTCCTCCAGATAAATGTAGCGACTAGAAAGAGGCATTATCGCGAGATGTTGGGAGATACGTGTCGTGAGAAGCATATGAGCGTCCATGTTTGTCCTCGTTAACCGGGCTAAGAATTATTATCTTTATTTCTTTTCATAAGTAACATCTCCCTTGATAAAAGACAAACAATAAACAGAGACCAATTTAGAGGGCACTCAACTCCGCTCGTCTCTTCATGCCAAATAATGTTGTCATTTATATTTATTTAGTGGCTCGGTAGGAGAAAAAAAAATGAAAAACAACAAGTTGTTTCTCTCGTTTCATTTTCTGTCAAAATCATTTTTTTAATTTCCTAACGAGATCCTAAAAGTAAATTCCCAGCTGTCAGGTTACAGTACCTCTATACCCAACCCAACCCACCAACCGAAATGGGAGTCACTTTCGAAACGTCAGTTAAATAAATAAATAACAACGAAAAGAGAGAGAGAGGCAGAGAGAGAAAAAATATATTCCTTTCTTAAATGCACCCGATAATGCGCGCCACCTACCGAATCATTTGACTGGAAAAAGAGGGGAAAAGAAATCGATACAATCCCTCACTTGATTTTTCCCAGTTCGGTTGCTTTTTGTGGGAAGAATAAAAATAAAAAAAACCATTTGAATTATGTCAATCCCCATCAACCGCAAAACCAAATATGAAAAGTGCATTTACATTAAACAGTAAAACACTACTTCCTCGTGGTCCAAAACCGCCAATCCCTCGCATTAAATCCATGTCGGCGCCACTTTTTATAGCAGAAATAATATATATCCCATATAATACATCTCTTGGTGTAGTGCAGTGAAAACAAGCAAATGGCGATGACATTAGCCAAAGAAAACCCCCGCAAGACAGGGGCACGAATCAATAAAGTACTCTGATGGTCGTTTCTGTACGGGGTGGAGGACGATTACAGACTTCGTGACTTACTCCCTCCCCTCCTCTTCCCCCTTCACCCCCCGTTCCATCCGAGTCCTCGAGCTTATCACGAAACGAGTTGAACTGTGTTTGGAAAAACATAATGATAATAATAAAAGGCAATGAAAACCTCCCGACCCCCTCGATGCTTCGCTTATCGTTAGATCGATACATGATGTACATAAAAGTGGGTAGAAAAATGTGTTTAACATAGTTACCCTGACCCATAAAATACCGACACACATTTGTCTGCCCATCAAAATGTCTTATTTAGAATTATTTAAAAATTTAGCATGTGGTGGTTTTGGTGTGTCGTTTCATTTTGACCACACCTTGAGTAAAGGAACAAGGAGAAACTGATAGTTATTGGATGACGTTGAGTTTCTATACTGTCTAGCAACGGAAGTGGCCGAATGGAGCCCTTGAAAGAGTCTCTCCGTGCTTCTTTTCATCAGAGTTCTTTTATTGTACTATTTGATTTGTTTTGTTTGATTGCTATTGTACCCTGTGTTTAACTAATTCAAAATAATCAGCAGGTTTTTGGATTTTTATCTTTTTTAGTGACATGTGACGTTGATGACTTGGCAAGACAAAAGAGTAAAAGAGTTGTAAACACAGGTATTAAACCACGAAAACAATAATAAAAATTTTAAAAAAACATGAGAATTACATTTTTATTCACGTGTTTTTAATCTTGTCAACATGGGGAAAATATTGATATAAATTTTTTTTTACATTTTTATTTTTTTTTTAAAAGAAAAAAAATAATAATTCACGATTCAAAGGACACATGTGTTTCCTGCTACGAGAATCGATCGGGTCCATTGAAAGTATGACGCAAATCAGATACAGGTCAGCTGCAGTCACGAGCAGAGCAGAGCAAAGCAGAGCAAGGTAGCTTTTTACAGCTGAATGATTAAATTCAACCTAATTCGATTACGTCAGTTAACCGGGAATGATTAAATGCGAACCCAAAACTCGCATACTACAATTCAAACATTCAAATCTAAATTTATCCACACTTCAGACCCCGAACTTCGACCTGCAGATACCGAATAACAGGAAGAGTCTGAGTTGAACGCACTCAATTTGATGCATCTACTTGTCCCTCGCTCTTTTTATATATTCCTTTCGCCATATAAAAAAAATTTAAAAGAATCAAACTGGGCCGTCTAAAGTTATACCCGGATGTGTAGGAAGGAAAATCTGGCGCCATCACACGAATCTCCCAAAGGGTTTTTTCTAGTATAAAAAATTCGATGGACTTATATTGAAATAGAGTTCCGAATGAGAATCCCTTAAGAAATGCCAGAAAAGGATTTATCGACACACTACACACATTCCTTTTCCACCTAACCGATTGCATCTTTCTTCCCTCCCCCCATCCTTCGCGGTCCCTCTCGTCTCTCCACACGCCCTACTCATCCCGTTCTCGAGTGTAGTACAGCCTCAATCACAGTTCCTTCGTCGAACCAATCGATAAAATATTCAACTTGTGTCATAATTAATAGCCGACCGCAATATCTCACTGCAACGGTGTGCAGATGTGCATTGCAGGGAAGCATTTTTCAACCATCTTGCGCGTGCTCTCCCTCTCTTTTTTTAAATTCACGTTTCAATTTCTTATTCCTAGTCGATATTTCTAGCTTCTTGCAAACCACAAGAGATGAACAAACGAATATATCCGGACCCACTTCATTTTACTCCGGGGACAAAGCTATAAAAGGAGAAAAAAATACTGCGATTGCTCCGGCAAGGTTTACGGAGTTACAAATAAAAAACTGAAATATGTATTTTCATTCGAGGGCATATGCGTGGTGGACTGAGAGTTGTGTGCGTGCATTGACGTCATAAAAGGGTGAATTCCATTGCTATTGACAACGAAACGTGGAGCATACAACTGCCAGTGTCATGACTTCGAACCGGCCAAAAATACTGTAATTTCTGCACAATCAGAGAATGGTTGATTGATTAACACTCAGAATGCCATGTTGCAATGTTTACAAAAAGGAAAAAAATCTAATTCAATTTTCCTATATATTCAAAATAATTTTTTTCCATTTATTTTTTTAATTTAGTATAGCTAATAAATTTTCCGGGAAAAATAAAAAATAATAAAGTTTCACAACCAATGCAATGCAAATAGGGATAAACGTGGCGTTATTTACGCAGGACGAACGTCGGATTGTAAATAAAAATTTATTAGCGCTTATTATGGGTGTTAAAGGTGGAAAAAAGCTATCGATCAAACTGGAATGACTCGTCAATTCACCTGAGCATTGCATTGCCATTTCTAACACAATTATTATCTATGTTCATTAGCGGCTAATCACACACGATTTAATTGCTCAATCTAAGATAATGAGAGACCGAGAAACAAATAATAATAAAATTTAAAAAAAAATATGGCTAATTAGTCCCTCTTTCACATTCACGTCAGCCAAAAAGAAAAAAAAAACTCAAACGTATCAAATTAAAAACTGTAAATTAATTTACTCTAGAAAAACTTCACGTTTTCCCGACACAAAAATTGCCATCGACGACGTCGAGCACAACACCTTCAACTCGGTTCATGCTGCAAATCGATTTAACTCAGTGACTGGACGAGTTGTGCACTGATCGCCTCCTTTACACCCTGTCGGAAAATACCTTCGTGACATTTTTCTTAAATTCTTTTTTTTCCTTTTTAAACACAACTGAAATTACAAACATTCTTTCCGACGACGACGACGACGCACAAACAACACAACGACACTAACTTTTAACTCCAATTTATTTTCCCAGCAGCACTAGAGAGAGAAGAAAAAAATAAATAAGGTATTTTAAAATAGTCGTAGTGTACACAGTCACAGTCGAAAAGAGATTGCACGTCGAACGGACGTTCGTCACAGCAGGATTTTCTTCCATTCCCTAATCTGGCATTGCAGGACCGCCCGCCGTACACTGGGCAATAGCAAACAACTGACGCTGTCTCTTTAATCCGGCCGCCCAATAAGCACCAATCGTCCGCATATAAACAACTCGCTAAATTCGATTCCACCTGCATTATGTATTTATCGCCATGGAAACTCACCGCATAACCCGACGGCGACTCGAATGTTTCAAATGATTGATTCCTTTTTTGCTTACACCGTCGTTCGACCGTGTAAAAATATATCCCGTCCAGTTTTCTTTAACAAACGTCGATAACTCAACGTCCCCTCGTTCGATACGCGTGAAACCAAAACACAGGGGTCAGTCCTCGAAAGCTTCCCACCCATTTTCTCTCGATATAGTATTTATTATTTGGGCAAACATTAGCGAGGTTTTTCAACTCTTGGTCGGTTGCGAGTGGTCTTTGCATCTCTGGGTGCATGGGAACGATGTTTATCACCAATTAGTCTGGGAATTTAGACAGCTGGGAGAGTTTAGATCGATATTACCTACCTAAAATAAAGAGAGAAAATAGAATAAGAAGCTCCAGGGGAAAGTTAAGTGTGAGAACAATTCGATATTTGGTTTTTTTATCTCTCCAGTATGGAATTAAGCCTAAATAATTTCCAAAGAGGTTTTATTCTTTTTTAAAAAAATCATGATATATTAGTTTTTTCCTTTTCCCATCACATTATTCCGGTCATTTCCTTCGCAAGAGTGTTTGGAAAAAGGGAAAAAATCTTCTTAAATTGTGCCGCTATTTATTTTATTTATTTGCTTACTTTGCATTGAAATATTTGACAAGTGGCAACTTTTCCAATGCTATTTTCGAGCCTCGGAATGCTGTAAGCTTATCAGCAATAGGCCCACCATGTTTTTTTACGTCCCCGTTCCGAAGCATTACGAATATTTCCACTAGACCAATCTGAACTGCTTCTCACCCAATTGCATCCAAGTAAAAGTGCCACGACAGCTTCCAGAAGCAGAAAGCATAAAGGATGGCGAAGGAGGGAAAAACCAGGAGAAGAGAAGAGGGAATGAAGAAAAAAAGAGACGTTGTTTTACTGCCCTTTTGGGGATTTAAGTACGTGCAGTATACATTTGCTTAGATACATATATTAAAAAAAAAGAGGGAAGAAGAGTGATGTATGGTCGTTTCAAGTCGAGTTGACGTTTTAACACGAAATACTTATCTCAACACTTGCTTTAGTTATCAAAACCAATGGATTTAGTATTTTTTTTACGATTCTCGGTGAGTAACTGAAACAATACACCAAAAATTGATAAAGTCATCTTTCATCTTTCACCTTTTGTAGAAGAGGAGGAGGAGTATAAAAAATTAGAGCAACGTGTGGAGGAAGAGATACGGAATTATCTGAAAACCGTCAATCAAATCGCCTCTGGGTGTACGCACACCTCGCTCTCCAAATCCCCCAACCCCCCCTTCCCTACAACCAACCACTAGAAGAAGAAGGAGGGCAAAAAAAATATGTGACAACCGTTTCGACATATTTATTCGAAAAATAAACACGATAAATCAGAGCAGAATTTGGAAATAAAAGAAAAAATGACCACGACATGGACAGAGAGGAAACCTCGTACACGAGGGATGAATTATGAGTCCAAAAGGTATCAGAGAGAAAACATCTTAAGACCGCATTTCCCCGAAGACTTCCTCACTCCCCGAACTGCAACACACATTACGTTAACTGCAGACGAGAGACAGCAACCCCCAAAGCATGGAAAGAAGGAAGGAGGGAGGGGAAAAAAATAAAGTACGAAATAAAAACCTCACACGCACACACTCACTTTCTCTCTTCCTCTCTCCTGAACAAAAAGAAATGTCATTAACTACACAGACCAACGACCTTTATCCTTGACATGCCGCCTTCTGGTCAACAAAGCAACTGGCGGGGATTCGGAACCATTTTCCCATACAGAGAAAAACTTAACAGGCCCATCACGCACTCAATTTACGAGTCTGACACTGAGCAGGGAATGTGCGAGACAGTAGTCGACACGAGTTGACATTGAGATTAGATGCTACAGTCTGTCGCCATTCGCCGGTCGGTGGTATGGCGCTGCAATTTCCATCGCCGTCGACCACTTTTCCACGAGCATTAAAGTCGAATCGCTCGACTGACAGCTGTTTTCCTTTTATGAATTGTTTTGCCTCTTTTCGATGAGCGTGTCAGGCGAAGGGGGGGGGGATTTCCTCGCGAAACAAGTGGCAAGATTGACCTCGTATGTACCGTACGTCGCACAAACTGGCTTGTTTGTACTCATATGGAGGGCGGGCGCCCATAGAGACTTGGAGAATCTCGAGAAAGTCGGGTTATTGGCTGGTTGCCATATTATCAACACTGATTCGACACGAGTTGGCAGCCGAATCAAAGTTTTGCGAGTTCAAATCAAAACGCCGTCTTTTGCGCGTATAGATAAGAAGGGACAAAAGTGAGATCGAATCTGCACACCCGACAGCCACCAATCGGGAGCAATTAAAAACACTTGCACCTCTTGGAAAAATCATCGATTTCGAATGCAACGGATCGTGCAACTGTGCAGTAAACCAATCAATGGATTGACGTCACTCATCTCGATTAATGCGACCGGATTCCTCCAGAGAAACCACCTTTTCTACGCTCTGTTGACCTTCACAGACCCCGCAAATACAGTACACTGCAAATGCTGGGCTGTCTAAGGGTAACTTTACTGATTGCTTTTCCAGGACAAAGCCAAAGCCACGAGGTGACAACAAAACAAGCGACGGATAGAGAAATTCATGACTGAATCATAACTTTAAGTCTAATTAGTATAACTAGGCAAGTGCATCGTTGCACATGAGGCGAGCTGGGTTGAATGTGTGAACGGTGTTTTTTTCTTCTGATTTTCCATGGTGACTGATTGGGTTGTTAATATTTTTGATGTATACAGCTTGAATTAGTCAAATCTACATATATACTTTTGGTTGCTTTTTTGTCATTTACTACTGTAGTC
>JAQFZO010003034.1:0-10751 GCA_034695885.1 Geophilus flavus | reverse complement strand
AAAATTTGAAACGACAAATTTATTTTACGAAAAAATTTGAATTTAAAAAAAAAAAAATTATTTTGACCAAAAAAAAAATTTTGAATTTTTGAAAAAAAATATAATTTTGACCCAAAACTGTTGAATTTAAAAAAAAAAAATAATAATTTTGACAAAAAAAAAAAATTCGAATTTTTGAAGAAAAAAAATAATTTTGACTTGTAACTTTGGAATTTTTAAAGAAGAAAAATAATTTCGACAACAAAAATTTGAAATTTAGAAGAAAAAAAAAATTCGACATGAAAAATTTGAATTTTTGAAGAAAAAAAGTAATTTCGACAACAAAAATTCGTTTTTTTGAAGAAAAAAAAATTTCGATAACAAAAATTTGAAATTTTGTAGGAAAAAAAAAATTCGACATGAAAAAATTTTTCACCAAAATAAATTTCCATTTTTTCCAACTTTCAGAACGCCGTACAATCAAACTGGCCCGCCAACCGCCAAGTTTTCGTCCCATCATGGCAACAACTTCCACCGCAACGTGCCACAGCTTTGCAACAACCAGTTCTAACCGATGACGCATGGCGCCGAAGTCTACTCGTCGATGGAACAACATTACTCCAAGACCAACCAACCATGTTTTCCATGGAACTACCCGAAGGAGCCATCTACGATCCGTTGAGAGAACGAAACGCACATGCGTCGATCAACCCTGCCGTCATGTCCCAACAACCTTTGGCCGCCGCTGCCACTTTACAGCAGCCGTGGGGAGTCATGACGACCGCGCATCATTCGATGCGACAGACCTTGATTCACCAGCAGCCTAACGTTGTGACGTCATCGTCTAAAAGGACTCAGACGAGTAAACAGAAGAGCGAGAAGAAGGAAGTCGGGTTGCAGTTGTCGCCAGTTAAGAAAAGGGTCAAAGAGGGAACTCCACCTAATGCGCAACAACATGTGATACGCAACAACGTACCGGCTTACATAGGCGTTCATTGGAATCCAGCAATCGGCGTTAAATCGTAATTTCTGATCGGTCGATTTAATTTTTACTTGAAATTGGAATTATATTGAAATTTATTATTTGTAGAAATCATAAACAGCGAAATATTCATCAAAACAGACAAAATGAAGAGATACACCATCAAAATAATAATAATAACAATAATAATAATAGCCACAACCAACAACAAAGACCAACTATCGTCATCGCGGATACTCCCAGTCCAGCTGTCAGCGTTATAACCATAAGCGACAGTTCGGACGACGAAAGAGATTCACCGAAATGGTGAAATTTGACTTTAAACTGTTAAATTTTAATTCATTTGTAAAACAAATCAATTTTTATTTTGTATTTTAGCTGTAAAGACAAGAACTGCAGCGCTTGCAACAACAGTAAGATCAGCAAGGCGTGTTCTCTGAATAGTAATTGCCCCAGCGTGTTGAGCGTGACACCTCAGGAAGAGTTATACGCGTTGCAAAACACCCCCAAGGCCAACGGAGGTGGCGGGAGGTCGCGTAAACACGTAATCAGTTGCGTCACGGTAGCAGACTCCGACTCGGAAGATCACTACAGTCCAGAGAAGACATTGCCCAATTTTACAAATGCAACAACTGCGATGGGAAAGGTGATAAAACCAGAACCGCAGAAGGATTCGAATATCACAAATTTGAGGTTGGCATATATTAGACAACTTAATTTAAATGAGAAATTATAATTTTTTTTTTCCTCTTAGTTTTTGTTCGGGTCAAAATTATCCCATGAACGCATATCAGAAGAAGCGCCTTCTAACTAAATTCCAAGGAAATAATGTCAATAACAACGGCGATTGTCACCTACTGGCACCGAAACAAGAATCTCCACTAGCTCACGAAGTTCTCAGATATCACCGTAACCAACAACCTGTGGAGGGGGATCGTCTGATTAAATGCACCGGTTCCCCTGCCAGGGCACGTGATCAAGTAATAAATTAATTGATGATAAAAATATATAAAATTTAAAAATATTTTATGAAATGTAACAGAGACAGAATGGAGTAAGTGGAAATAACAACAACAACAGCAGCAACAACAACAAAACATGGTCTTCGTCTTTGTCCCTTAACGGACCGGGATCGATGCGTGGCCATCAACAACCAACCGGAAACTCACACATGTCCCCTCAACATCACTTAGGACAACCACTTTACCTAAACACGTCGACACACGCGGATTTATACAGGTTTTATTAAGAAATTCAAAATTTAAAAACAAAAAACTGATTTTAATTATTTTATTTCATCAGGGAATATCGACGACAGGCTGTCTACGTGACTTCGGGTCTGACCGGACAAACTGCGTACATCCCAGCTGGACAACCACAGAAATACGTTCTGTCGGGTCAAATGGCGCCATTTCCTGCCGGCCCACTGCCACCACCGGCTCACCATCAAAGCACCAGACCGGTGCAGTACGCCACGGCCGCCGCACACGCCGCCGCCGCCGCTGCACATCCACTTCCAGCACACATGCAACCCACAGTGCTGCAGTCGTTCCCTGCGCATGCCCAAGTGGCCGCACCGACCGCGCCTCCGCCCCCGCCATATGGCTACACCACTCTGAGTCCCGCCAAACCTCAATACCAACATTTGTACCAAATGTTTGGCGAATAACAAGATTTGCAACGATTAAGTAAAATCAAAAGACTTGAATTTTAAGAAATTAAATTGTGGTTTTTAATTTGTAATCGGAAACGCTTGCGTTTTTAATTATTGCGTACAATTAATGTTACAATATGCAAACTATAATTACTTTTGTAATTTACTACAAAAACGTATTCAGGTATATTATTATTAATTTTTATTATTATTATTATTATTAGTGGCTGACTTTGTTTTCTTTTTAATTAACTGGTATATATTTGTTATATTACGGAAGGATTTTTTTTGGGTCCTCGAATACTGGGATTAGTCATTGTTACTGTGAAAAATGGAATTATCTCAAATTCCAACAGTGCGAAGACTAGTTCAGTTGATAAAATGATTTTTTCGTTTTTATTTCTTTTTGTTTTAGTCGCCTTGTAAATGTATATATATATAAAATTTTAGAAAAATTAGTGAATATATTAGAAGAGATGATATATTATTATTATTATTATTATTATTATTATTAGTATTATTTTTACTATTAATTATTATTATTATTATTGTTGTTAATTTTGTTTTTTAATTTTTTTTTTGAGCTTGGTGTGTTATTTGTGGTATGTGTGCTTTTTTAGCACTTATCTGTAGTATGTGCATGTTTCCGTGTGTATGTGTGGATTACTTAGAGAATTTTTCAAAATATTAGTCATTTTATAACTTGATTAACACGAGAATTAGTCATTTAATCGGTTTTTGGCTTTTTAATTTTTAGTTTAAATTTTTTTTTTCTACTAAAAATTTAAGTCAAAAATATTTTGGTCATTATTTATAACCAAAGAAATAGCAAAATAAAAAAAAAATAAACTTGATAAATATTGTAATTATTACCTTATTAATGTTATTATTCTTATTCCTTAATTATCATTATTAATAATTAGTATGATTTTACTTAGGATTTTATATCAACTATGCACTTGCACATGTGTAGAGGCAAAAAATTAATTTTTTGGTATTTTTACTTTTGTGCTATGTTGTTGATAATGAAATTTTGACATATCTTTTCCAATTACATTGGAACGTTTGTGATGTCAGGGTGAGTTAATGTTATTTGTATACCGGTTATATTTATTCCTGGATCTGTGTAAAAAAAACTGTCTGATTTCGACTCTTGGTCCAACTTGACTGACCACGTATCGTGAATGACAAAACTGAATGTACGTAATTACACAACAATTTTTGATTTATTTTTTTGATTTTCTCGTTTTTTTGTGTTTTTATGTGATACGGATTCAGGAATTATGACGTGTATGTTAATTTTAGGCTTATTGTAATGCGATTTAATTTTTTTAAATTTATTTTCCGGTAGGAAATAGAAAATTATATTTTTCTGCATTCGGTAGTCTTCTCAATTATTATGATTATGATTATAATTATTATTATTAACGATATTTTCTTTTTTTTCTGTAATAATGGTATGGTTTTTGACATTTAATTTTTATTTGACTAGAATATCAAATTAATTAACATTAATATCAATTAATTATGCAATTTTTTATTCATGCTGAAACTGCATGAAGGACATAACGAGTTTTATTGCTTAATAAAAAAAAAATACAAATATCTATTTAAAAAAAAATTTAAAAAAAAAATACAAAGAATTATATAAAATTAACATCTTCAATTTTTTCGGTTTGTCCTTGTGATGACTATATGAAAAACTTGCTTTTTTTTTTCCTTTACTTTTTAGGTAAATAATTATCGTCTTGTCAAAATTTTGTACCGAATACCAGTAGCATTTTAAAATTGTCCATAATGGAAAATGTGATAGATTTTCATAAAATTCTTCTTATACAATTTACTTCTTTAATTGATTTCAATTCTTTTCGATGCGGGGCGGAAATTTTATAGTGGTTGAACACATAAACACAATTATTCTGCCAGGCGTAACGTTGGAGATAAAAGGCGCAGAAGTGCTTATAGGTTGTTGCGTGCGTACAAACACTCGATGACATGAGCTAAAAGTGTAAATAACTTTCTTAAAACAATAATTATCTGAGAAATCAAATTATCGCTCATTGTGCAGTGATAACATTAAAGGAAGGGCGTTTCAGGGAAAATTATCTAATTAACGTCACTAATTTTGCAATTTGTCTGCGTTTTTTTGTTGGATTTACCAAAATTCTAGAGAAACTTACAAAATAATAAATTTTTTCCGTATCATTTTTGATCTGTTTTTACTCATCATTTTTTTATTGCAATATCCTATGGTTTTGAATATTATGATTCATTACGTAATATTTTATTTATTTTATTTTTTTGAATTTCGGTCACTAAAAAAAATTTTCCTTCTGAAAAATCATAAAAATAAAAATCAAACGAAAATGTCCACAAAAAAACAAAAAATTCTCATATTTTTCACAGTATCCGCCAACAAAATTTCTTTAAAAAAAAAAAAAATATTAATAGATACAACACATTTTTTTATTACTTTATAATTACTAATAATAATAATTAATAAAAAATCAGATAACATTAATTAAGAAAATTTATGGAAAACACGAATTCCGTATTTTTCAATTAAAATTATCTTGATTGATACGATTTGCATACCGTATCCCATACTTCCGAGATAAAAATAAAAAAGGGGGAAAACGATGACGTGAACTTCACATACGGGCATTAAAACACTCCTTACGGCTGCCATAGCCTCATCAGACACACCTGGGAGCGCACGAATAGGAAGCACAGCCATAAATCAAACTTTACGCCGCACATGTTTTTCCATTAGTTATATTTTGCCGAGTGCTTTTTATTCAAACACCTTAGTTTCGACGCTTTAAATTTGGCGGCAAACTCGGCTGATTTGAAGAAACTATTTATTTCTACTCAATTTTAACATGTCAACTTTTAATGCCACGCAAGAAATTTTGGATATTAAAGCGAATTTGGATTCTTTCTTCCTCGTGGTTAATGGAATCTTAGTATTATGTAAGTACATAGCGTGTCTGTACCCTGTACTATTATTATTTTTACTATTCACATTTTTTTTTATTATTTCATTGTGTAAATTCAAATTTAGAAATATTTTTATAAAAAAAAAATTGTGACAGATTAAGTACAATTTTTCGGCCTTGTATTTATATGACGTAAACAATTGAAAAGAAAATTTCTAGGAAATGTTTCAAAAAGCAATGACTGAGGGATTTTATAAGTGGATAAATACAGTCACGAATAAAATTGACCGCAAAAAAAAATGAAAAAGGACGAAATTAGGTCTGGAAATTATTTTAAATATTTTTATTGGTGATTCGAGAACGCAGTAGCCTCGAATTGATATCGTTGAATAAATGTAAACAACTCACTCATTGAGATTTAATTAGTTTTATTAATACCTTACATCCATCACGTTTCGAACATTAAAAAATATATTATGTATTTCTTATAGTGATGCAACCAGGTTTTGCATTATTGGAATGTGGTTCGGTCCGAAGCAAAAATGCGACGAATATTCTTGTTAAAAATATGTTAGATGCGTGTAAGTTCAATGTCTTTTGAGGAAAACCATGCACTGGTTTTTCCAAAAACGTTAAGATTAAATCTAAAACGAGTAAGGGGAGAATTGTTCTTAAAGTATGCGGTCAATTGTCAAAGTCCAACCACTCCTTGGTCAAACCAGTGCCTGGGGTTCCCCTGGGAGCAAATCAAAAGATTTTTCCTCATGTTTTACCTGCTATTTTTAAAGTTTTTGCAGGAGTCGCTTTCTGGTTAGTCGGTTACGCCTTTGCCTTTGGGGAAGGGAATTTTTTCCTAGGGACAAAACATTTCGCTTCGTACGGTCTTTCGCATCACGATTTAGCCAAGTGGTTTTTCCAATATGGTAATATCGTACGTATTATTATTAATTTTTAATTTTTAATCAATAAAATTTCCAAATTTTCAGTTTTTGCTGCAACTGCGGCTACCATTGTATCTGGTTCTTTGGCTGAACGATGCGATACTATTGCGTATTTCGTGTACAGCACTGTAATTACAGGTAATGTGAAAATATGGAATTATATACAAAATTGCTGTATTTTCCATACGGCGTACAGACGTTCATTTTAATTAAATACAATCCTGGTTATTTTCCCTGGGTTTTATTACCCTTATTAGATTTTTAAAATAAAAGAAAAATTTATTTTAATTATGACGCAAGATAAATTTATCCTTAAAACTATTCAAGCATAGATTGCACATAATAATAAACTGATGTATTCATTAAATTATAGTATGCAATATATTTTTTTTGAAATTACCTTATAATTGTACACAGGTTTCCTGTATCCTGTCATCGTCCACTGGACGTGGGCTGATGGTGGATGGTTGAAAGTGGGCGACGGAGTTGCCAGTTATCATGTACGTTGACCTTATTTACTTTTGTAATGCAGGGAAGTTTTACTGTAATGTTTCTTACATTTTTCTCATTTTAAAGGATTTTGCTGGAAGTGGTGTCGTCCATTTAACAGGTGGTACATGCGCTTTAATTGGCGCTATTTTTCTTGGACCCCGGATTGGCAGATTTGATGAAGATGGTAACGGACTTCGAGGCCATTCCGTGCCTGTGAGTTAGATAATTCTACTGTATAATTGTGATGTGCTGTAATTTTTTAAATCTTTGATTCAATTTTAATTGCGGTTTACACAATAATTGTTTTTTTTTTCCCCCGAAATATTTCCAGTTGGCTATCACGGGTGGAATGCTTTTACTTGTTGGCTTCCTTCCATTTAATGGTGGCTCTCAGGGAAGTATCAGTGGTGCAGGAGATGGAGTTATAGTGGCCACTGCTGTTTGTAATACTGTAATAAGTGGTTGTTTTGGTGGCCTTGTGACACTGGTCTTAGTACGCGCCGGGATTTTGGGCGAGCCTAAAGTTCTTAGTGCGATTCATGCGATGAATGGAGCATTAACTGGAATGGTAAATATTTGTCCAGCTAAAAAATTTTGTAAAATTGTGTTAAAGTTTGCAAGAATTTGGCTTTTTTTTTTTTTTGCGAAATTTTTGCACTTTAAACCTTGTCATAAATCTAAATTTTACAAAATTTTTGTACAAAAATAGCCACAAAAGTCGATTTTTGCAAAAAGACATTCTGACAGAAAAATGCAAAAGTTTTACAAACTTTTTTAGCTGGGTGTATACAGAAAAATTAAGTTTTATTTATTTATTTTTTTTTTAATTAAAAATTTGTGTCTAGGTTTCTGTTTGCGCAGGTGTAGATATGATGGAAAAATGGGGCGCAGCTTTGACCGGTTCAATCGCCGGTCTATTTTACATAGGCACTCACCTTTTGGTGGAAAAAGCAAAAATCGATGATCCCTTAGACGCCATTGCTGTTCACATGGGTGGTGGAATATGGGGTATTTTAGCATCACCAATTTTCAGACATAAAGATGGCATTTTGATGAGCTGGAGCAAAGTTTCTGGCTATGTAAGATTTTTTTTCGAAGGGATATTTTACTACCTATTATAGGAGATTTAATATTTGCCCGGTTGTTTTCTTTTTAGAACTTCTTGTGGAGTTTAGCTGGAGGATCGGCAATATTTATATGGAGTGCTGTATTATCGGCCATCATGTTTGGAACGTTGAGGGTGCTGAATTTACTACGGGTTTCATCTGAGATTGAGATTAAAGGTCTGGATTTGGTCAAGCACAACGAACCGGCATATCCTGCTGACAGTTGGTTTGAAGAACAGTATCAAGATCTGTCGATGCATAAAGACAGGAGGAAATCGAGTGAGTTATATAAAAGTTGTGAGGTGATCGTGTTGTGTTATTGGTGTAATAAAATGTTTTTTTTTCGTGTAGTAACACCGTATGATATTTCACATTTGCCACCTTTTATGAGGGGAGCAAAGAAGTCACTGGATACCATCCATGATGGAGAGATGAATTTATCAAATATTAGTGTTCCTGGCTTACCAAGATTAAATGATGGTTTTATAAGCGATGAGGTTAAAAGCGAAAAAGATTCCACTAATTTTTAATCATTGTAATTGTGATTTTAGCAATGTTAGTTTTATAATGATGTAATTCTAAGTTGTATATTAAAAAATAGTTTTATTGTTAATTACGAACAAGGCTTCATGTCAATTTCATGTCAGTTTGCTGTTTTTGATGTCAAATTACAGTATTTCTTGTATTTTTATTAGTTTTATTTCTGTTCATCATTTGCGATGTATGGGAAGAATCTTTTATTTGACACTAGGTGGCGCTGTGACGCTCGCATTGCACGCATGATGCATCATGGCGTGTCGTTAGCGACGTTAAGCAAGTTTTTGTTCAGTAAGTAATGGTTAATTTGATCACAATTCAAGCTGTTTACGTAAATTACTTCTTTGTATAAGTTTGGATCAAAGCAATACAAACATTCTCTTAATACAATCACGATTAGTAGATATTTACAGTACTAAATCGTGATGCAATGCAAATACACATTATTAGTTTCGATTTAAATGCCATTAGTGCTTGCTGTTTAAATTCATACTATTCGACCCTGGTTTAATGCAGTATTTACAATAGTAAAACAAACTATTCCAATGACAATCTCACGTCTTCGTTATTTAGGCAAACAGGGAAGTGATGCATCACCGTGAACGGGAGTCTAAAAAGGAAAAAAACCTATTAGATTTCTCTATATACCTAGTCAGAACTTACTTGTTAACTTACAAGGAATATTTTGTTGACTTAGATGTTTATTTCTTCACAATTATTTGGTTTGTTATTTTATTTATGGGTGTTTTATGTTGAATGATCTTTATACGATATTCGCCTTGATGGAATTTTTTGAAGATTATCTTGTTTTTGTTAATTATTGTGTATTGTTGTACATAATCCTCAAAAAATTCCATCATGGAAACGTAGTGACAGTATCTAATATAATTTTGAAGGGATTGTTATTGAAACAATGGCATTGCTAACGAAACAAACAATTTTAAACAGTGCCACCTATCATTCAATGAATTGATTAAGAAAACTTTATTTATTTCTTTGAATAGGGTTATGACAGATGTTGAACGAGTTGGCAAATTTTTTGAAAACAAAAGCGACATTATGGGAATCTGAAGAAGACCAAAACATCAATACCAAATATAAATAATCTTGATTTATTTGATGGGTAATGCTACAGTAATATATTTTGGCAAGTATTTAGGTTTAACAAAAAACCAGAGCAATTTTTCACTCATGAGCAAAACATTCCATAACGCATTTTTTTCACATTTCAGACTATCTCGGCGTCAGGAATGAATTACCGAGATGTAGCACAAACAGGAGCTCAAGGGAAATCACCAAGAAAACCATTATCATCATCTAGTCCAGTAAGAAATACACCAGCCCCTTCCGGTAGGCCAGTACCTATAAGAACACCTGCTCCTGCTGCACCTGCAGGAGCATCTTCCAAGATCCCCGGAAGTAAGGAATTCAATAACAAACAAAAAAAAAATTAAATACAGTCGACTCCACCTATAAGAGCTCCGGATAAAGGAGAAATTCGCTTTTAATAGCAACTTTTATGACTGTTTTTGTGATTTTGGCTCGGATATAAGAGTTTTCCAGCAAATTACTCCATTTATACGTTGGTTATTCATTATTCTCACAATCTGAAAGTGAAATGATGGCTTCTAAACGACGTATTTTGTCAATTAGCGATTTTCAGAAGGTCTTAAAAACACAAAATTTAAAGAAATAGCTAAGAAATATGATTATGGGAAATAAAAAATTCAGGTTATTTTGATCAAAATTGACAAAATGATTTTTATTCTTAAAATAAATAATTTTTAAGCAAAAATAGCTTATTTATAGTATCTAAATACAGAAATAAAAATTTCTGAGCAATTTTTGCATTTTTTTGTGCGTGGATTCGACTGTAAATAAATTAAATAAAAATGTAAAAATCTTTATTTATTTTTTTAAAGAAATTCCAAAAGCATCAACAGGCTCCCTCAAGGTAGATGCAGTGGAAGTGTTGAGAAATCGCGATCCAACTACAATGAAACCGAAAGCCACCCTTCCGACAGCCCTCAAAGTCGACATGGCTTCGGTGCTAAAAAGTCGACAAAAACCCGGTTCGAAAACACCACCATCGGGCACAGCCGGATCTACAACCTCAACCGC
>JAQFZO010003033.1:0-10754 GCA_034695885.1 Geophilus flavus | reverse complement strand
TTTATAAAAAAAAAAAATTAAAATTAAAAATTAAAAATTAATTACATCTTTCAGATTTACGGCACAATTTTATGAAGTTTTCGCACGGAGAAGTCGACACTCTACGACTCCCATACGATTTAGGATCGGTGATGCATTACGGACCGTACGATTTTGCCATCAGACGAAGCGTTCAGACGGTCATCCAGAAACCAGGTCGTGGTAGTGGGGTTAAAATGGGTCAACGAAGAGGTTTCAGCGAATTAGATGTGCAAAAAGTGAACAAATTATACCGTTGTAATGTTGGTGGTAGAGGTAAAGGTAAACGAGACTACATGGACGAATGAATGAAAGCAATTAGTGGCATAATTGAATGATAAATGATTTTCATGTTAAACTAGACCTAATAAAAGGTATTTTTAGTCACATAAATTGAGCGTCATCATTTCCGTTGATTAATTGAAGTCAATTTTTGAATACATACACAGCACTGCAATCGTAATTAGTGAGTTCAAAGTAACTAATTTATACTCACTCCTACGTTGCAACGGCAATAATTGGGCAATTCGTTATATTGCATAACGGGAAAATCAAAATCTATTTTTAAAATCGACTTCATCCGTGAGCGAATCGAGTGAGTTGCTTTACGCTTATCTTCTACTTGGTCGATTCGCTCGAAAACAAACACAAATAAATCTGATAAATGTCAATAGGATTTCTGTCTGCGGCTACTTTAGTGTCTTGTCTTTATAATAACATCGTGTAGTGTGCAGGAAGAGTTTTGCTGATTGTTGTATTGAGTAAGATATATTCAACATCACAAGTGAAGCAAATTGCTTTCTTTTCAATCAATCACCTGTGATTCAAATCGCATGTCCGAGTTTCCGTATTTTTTTATGCATGGGATAAAAAACAACTTTTATTCTCAGTCAAATTGCCAGAGAGATTTACAGAATAGAACTATAAATATGGGGAATTTATTACTCCATTGCTATTAGCTTTAGCTTTAAGGAAATTGTTCACAGTCAGTGCTGCCCCTTGGGATTTTCTTTACGTCTCTGTAAGAAATAAAATGCTTTCCTGCAGAAAATAGTGAGAAATGAGGGTGAAACAATTCTGCTCGTTTTTAAAACGACGAAAATAGATTCTAATTACTGAAATAAAGATTTTTATGACCCATCGTTTTTAGTTATGAGATCATGTAAACATGCAGGCAGGAATTTCCAAAATTTAATAATTTTTTTACACGAAAGAAAATCAATAATTTAAAAAATAATTTATATATTTACCAAAAACACTTTATAAAATTTATTTTAGTAAAAAGTGGGATTGTTATTCCATTCGTGCGCCACACAAAAACAGAGGCTCGTAAAAACCAGTGTGTTATGGAATTTTAGTGCCGTAATATCTAATTTATAAGCAATCGTAACTGATTTAATAATAACTGCAGTGCATGCATTGAAATCGATGCACTCAAGTAAAGAGATCTTTAAAAGTTTTACAAATTTCTTTCCATATTAATTTTTAAGAAAAAGAAGAAGAAATTGTTTGATCTGTAGCAACTATATAAATAAATAGTTAACACCGTTCCGAACTCACTATAAATTAAAACACGGTTTTTCTTGCCTATTTGGAAAACCCTCATAAAATTTAATTAAACTGTCACATACACTGCAAACCATCTTATTATCGTCCCCTTATTCAAAAATGACTTGACACAAATGAGAAACGAAGACTCGAAATAAATTATTAATTACCTACCAGCATCAATCAAACGATTTTGCAATTTGGATGAAATGTTTCGAGAGAAGAAATAAATTAAGGTACGTACAAAAAACGAGCTTCAAATCATAACAGCCTTTTGAAATCAAAACTAAAAGTTGTTCACTTTATATTTCACTTCGTAATAAAGTAACTCACGAAATGTCATTTTTATTCCCATTTTTATCACACCTGACCTGTTACATAGCCGTGTTGGTAGGATCAAGATGGAATTATGAAGGTAGGTATACACCTTAAATCTTAACGCACGTCGTAAAATTTTAGTATATACACAGTCCATTCCAGCAGCAAAGCCCAATTACTTAAATTCTCCTTCCGGGTAAACCCATCAACCTTTTATTTACTTAGCATTTCAAATCTCCAACTCAGACAAATAGATTTCAAAAGCTCTTTGTGTTTATACTGTAGTGTGATGTAAGTTCAGTTTTACTCACCACTCAGAAGTCAGTTGTGGGTGACATAAATTAAACTGAGTGTGGCTCAATTAGAACACTTTCTTCAAGAGTCATTTAGGCTTCTCAGACATGTCTTGGCACCCCGTGGAGCAGCTCAAGCAAATGGAACATCTAAAGACCAATTAGGTTGTATTTTTGACGGTTTGTTTGTCACTAAAGACGAGTTAAAAGATAAACTTTTCAAATCAAAACTTCTTTTGGGTGATAAAATCACCAGGTATTATAGAAAAGTGCAAAAGCATGTCCTTTAATGTGTACGTATGGTACACACAAGACAGGAAATTGGTCCTAAATTGCTTTTATCGGTCATTGAAGTAAGATTTATTACGTTAACTGTCAATATCAAGCATAAAAAAGAAAAAAATTGTTTTTCTTCATTCATGAATGAATAAATCTCGACTGTAATATGAAGTTTCATTCATAGGTGGACTTGGAGTTGCGATCGATGTGTTACCTAGCAACCGGATTGTTTACCATATGCCAGGCTTTAAACCTAATTTCATTTTAAGTTTCCAGAACACCATTTAAAATGGATTCTTCAAATGCTCCAGCTGTTTTGCTCTATGTGGAAGCAGAGGCATATATTGACAACCTGCAAGCATTTCCATTTGAAAAAATGGGAACGATTTCGTAAGTAAAACTCGAGAAAAAGAACTGAAAAGATGAAGAAATGGATCACATGCGTTCATCCATCAGTGCAGCAATCAGTTTTGATATTGAATCATTATGTAGAAAAAAAAACATTAATTAAATCGAGCTAACATGTAATATCAATATTCTAGAACCCTTTTTATTTATTGATTACGGTACCTTGATTATCTCGATTGTCTCAAAATTGACGGAAGAATATTTATCATACCCCCTGAAGAGGGTTATGAATCGACTAATCTTTGAATGCAGCTCAATTTAATTACCAAAACATGTAAAAAATAAAATTTCTTTTAATTTTTCTAATTTTTTTGAATATTTTATATAGAAAAAATTTTATTTTGTAATAAATTTACGAGAATCGGACGAATCTAGTCAATAAAATTCTAATAACGATGTTTACTGCAGATGGTGGAATCAGCAAAGGCAAATCGAACAACTGACCATGCAGGCAGTGACTAATGCATCAGCTAACGAAGACGAATTTGTCAAAGAATTACTCCTTCTTTATAATAAAGTATGCTAATCATAATCAATCACCACAGCACTGCATGTGTCACTTTATTAAATCGTGTTCCAGATTCCAACTTTGATCCATGAGTTAATAGCTGTGGAAATCTGGAGACAAAAGTTGCTTAAACTCATGTTAAAAATTCATGAAGACGAGGAAGACACCGATCCGTCCACATTGGCCGTTTCTATAGCTGTAAATATAATTAGGAGACAGAAAATTGTCATTTAAATGACACTGCCTTTTTAAAACTGCAGCTGCGTCATGAAGCCAACATAGTCACGCTCTTGGAAACGATTCTCTTCCACGGAGACTGCTGCGAGTCATTACAAGACGTGATAGTGGAAGTGGCGGATTATTGCCATCGCAGAATAGTGCATCTTATAACCATGTAATTTAACCACTGCGACTGCGACAGTAAACACAATGATGAGGTCTGAGTAAATATTATCATCTTTTCTGTGCATAGTCAAAATGAAAAGAAACCAGAGTCAGTCGAACCTGCAACTACAGAATCTTTGATGTCATTAACCACAAAGGAAGATTTGGAAAGGCAGGAAGCAGACAGTCAATTTCAAATCGATTTAAAGACCATTAGTATTTTGCGCTACATTTGCGACAATTTGGATAATTTGCCCTTCTCGTTAACTCCCCGTTTCTTGGACACTTACGACTTTCCATTGCTGATGACAGCTCTGATGGAAAATCCTCCATGGTTTAAAATGCAAACGAACAAAGACGATAAACCCTTTCGAGTCATGTACGAAAATGGAAGCTGGAAAGCAATTCAATCACTAAATGTAGCAAAAATAGGAAAAATCGAGGCCCAAGTGTGGATGATATTGATGAGGTTACTCGTTGGCACCGAATGTAAATACGAAGTTACCAGCATGAGGAAAAATAAACTTATTAAAGTATCACAATACACTATAATAATCTGTTATTTTTGTAATAGCACACCTTGCATAATTTGCTTGTTTACAGCTGCGACCCCTGTTATCAGACATAAAGATGGATCAAATCCCCGCTTTGGGAATGTTATGCCGATTTTTGGACATGATAGCCTTTTCCGAGACCGGTCCGGTTAAACGGGACGTTCTTATCGAACAGGTAATTAATGGATTTTTTAAAAATTTTGGTAAAACTTAATGAATTTATCCGTAGATTCCAGAGTTGTGGGATAATTTGTTGTCGGACGGTGAAAAAAAAGGTTGGAAGAAGCTTGCCAAACAACTGGCTGCTAAGTTCTTCGACGATGACGAAGTTAAGGAACAAATTAAACAGTTACGTATTTATTTTAAACCCTTTTGCCTCTCATAACTATAAAATCTTTTCCAATCTGTTTCAGTTGGGCCACGCTTTACGATCCCACAGCATGGGAACATTTATTGCCCGACGCGCCCAAATGTGCCTCTTGCGGCAAAGAAGCTCATAAGAGATGTTCGAAATGCAAAAATGAATGGTATTGCGAAAGGTAAGTTTATCATCAATTTTTGCCCTTCGGTACAATAACATTTAAAATTTAAATTTTAATTCTCAAAAAACCCGTAAAGAAAGTGTCAAGTCGAGCATTGGCCCAAACACCAGAAGGCTTGCAGCTTAATGGCAGCAGATATCGAACAAGACAACAAAAATGAAACTTCCAATGTTTTAATTTAACATTTTCTTCTCGTATTTATTTTGTTATTAAGAGTTTTCATATAGAAATAAAACTTTGATTTCAAGTCAAATTGGTAATTATTTTCACATGAACTGACGCACAAATTGCACGTTTCATTACCCCATTTAATCATAATGTACAATTCAAAAGTCTTAAGAGGATTACACAATTCATTTTAAGTTTTCTCATCAGGAGATTTATCTAACGAAGACACTTTGGTATAAACTTTAAACCTCTGATTTGTTTTTCTCCGTTTTCTCCCTAATTTCCCGCGTAATCGACTCAAAACCCTCCTTTTCATCGTGAAAGCAACGAACAAAAACGTTCCCTGAGATGCATTAAGGATTATAAATACGTACCACAAAGGTTCGGAGTCAAAATAATTCGCAGCAAAGCCGAATATCCACGTTAAACCTATAACTAATGCCAATCTGACATATATGCAAAAAAGCGTGTATTCAGACGATTTTTTTACAAGTCGCGTCACTTTCATGGTTTGACGGATGCTGTAAGCAGTGAGAACAAAGCAAACCACGTTACTAATCAATACGAGGCCGAGAGGAAGAGCAAAAAATATAAACAAAGCAAATTTTCGTGAAATCCAACAGAAGCTATTGCGTGCATAATTGGGTTGCAAGATTGGCATGAGGTCGGTTTGATCGGCAATTATTGATATAATCACGATGATTAAGGGTAGGAACCACGCGTAACAGAAATACACGTTAAAAGTGAGTTTCTCGTTTGATTTCCGCTCGCATTTACTCAACGTGCGGTACGCGTCGAATGATATGACGCTTGTCCAAAAGAAAACTACAAGATAAAAGAAATGAGTTATTATCCCGACCGCATAGCAATAATCATGAGAGTCGGTTAAAGTATTGACAACACCGAGGAAAAAAGCGAATTGGGCAACAAAGAGTGATAATGACAAATTAATTAAATTTTTTTCTGGGATCTTATTAAGATCTTCAGTAAATAATCTGATAATTAGATGAATTAGCAAGCAAATCATGGATATAATTATGCAAACAACTGTAAGAATGCCACAAGTATGGGAAAAAGCTATAGCACGAAGAAAATGAGGATTTTCGTCAGTACAAATTAGAAAGTGAGTCGAATTGTGACTTTCGTACTCGTCCGGCTCATACATCTTTAACGTTTTCATATAAAACATGCTTCCATTAAGAAAAAACATCATGTTCTTGATTTTTGCCGCGACGGCTTTGCACGCTCTTAATGTTGCATTATTCAAATATCTATATCGCGAGTTTCTGTCTCTTAAGACGCATTTACCATCTATTTTCACATAAGACACGCCACAGAATGTCGGTCGACAAGTGTTCATTATTGCATCGTACGATTCGTCTGGCAAGCAATTGGAATTACCGGTGTTAAAATCAATTAAAATGTTGTAAGATGGAAGAGAGATGACTTGGACCTTCAACTGAGTCACACATTTGAGTTCTTCCGTCTTTTCGTAATTGCACTGAGCGCAATAAATATTTCTATAAATAGTTGATTTGTCTTTTTCCACGTAATTTGTATGTGACCGACATTTTTCCACGATGGATGAATCGGCCCAATTTGCTGCACAGTTTTTTATCAAGCCACTGCGGCATTTCCTTAGTTGATTTAAGTTGGTGTAGAGTTTGATAGAAGAAATCGAATTAGTGTTTGGGCGCCACCAAAGTTCCCCTGGGTAGTATGTGCTGTTTAATATCGTGTTTTTTCCGCAGTGATTAGAAGTCGTTGACTTGCACCGTATATTCGCACGAATCTTGTTTGGATATAAATCATCTTCGTTGCATCTGGCGCAATAAACGTTCGCGTAAAGTATGTTTGACACGTTACTCAGGAAAGGAATATCTAAGAAGTAACTGTAAATTTCCCTAGATACATTTTTCCTGCATAATAAATCCACATTTTCATCAGTCCAAGTCGACGGACACGATTTTACGATGAAAACGTTCTGTAATTAATATAAAACCATTTATAAGTTGTTAAATGATTTTTTTTCTAATCATAATCAAAGATAAGTCATAAACTTGAATTCCGGTGATATAAAATCGAATTCGACTCACCTCATGGGTATTCGGGATCTTTTCACAATTAGCTTCGACTTTTTTCAATAAATTAAGTTGTGGTTTGACATTTCTACAACAGTCGTCGTAAATCCAGCAATTGTCTTCTTCACAAAAACAAGAATTCAACCTAATATTATTTGATCTATTTGGATGGTTACAAAGTCCTCTTTCCTGACAGATATCACTATCGCCTAGCTCTGAGCACAGACTAAGTCGGGGAAAAATTATACAGCCTAAAAACAACGGTATTAAGGATTCATGATGCATGATTTGGCTTTCCTGAAATCCGCCGGTGTTTCTGCTTTATAATTTCATTATTTACTCATCATGTGATAGTTTTGCTTGATTGCGTTTAATTTAATTATAAATCTGATGTCATGTCAATTTGCTGATTGCGGATAGGATAACCATCAAATCTTCTTTTGTCTTTGATAGTTGGGTTGATAATTAAATTCAATGTCATAAATTTTTTTAAAATAAATTAACTTAAGGCCACTACTGTACAAGTCTTAAAATTTATAAGAATAAATTTTCCCTAAAATACTCCAGCTGATAAAAGTTTGTAAAAAAGCTTGCAAAAAAAATTTGCATAAATTATATAAAACATTTGCAAGTATTTTCAATTTATACATTTTTTTTAATTTTGCAAAGTTTTTGGGACTGTTTAGGTGCATGTGTTTTCCTGCAATGCTCTACATTTTTATTTTTTATTATTACTATATATTTCTATAATTAAAAAAAATGTAATTATTACACAACATTGCGTCACCCAGGGGATTACCAACAATGATTTGATGCCTGATAAAATAAGAATCGACTAATATTTTCTTTCTTTCAACGTTTTTTTTTTTACTAACGGTGGCCCTGCTGCCATGCAGCCATCATGGTAATAAAAAGCAGTTTATGAAGACCATTAACTTTGAAATCAAGCAAGATTAAATGGTTGGATAATTTTATATACAGAGGAGCTCTATCTGAATAACATATTGACCATCAACATCAATAACTATGTAAATATAGTAATTTAGAAATGTATGCTTGATTTTACAAGTTGTTATGTAACCAGGTCTTTTCCACAACACAAACCTTTATACGACCGTCTCAACGAGACTCGCCTCGGTCTATTGGAAGATGTTTTTGACTTGTACAGATGTCAGGATAAAAAAGTCACTTTTGGCGAATTTGCCAGCGTGAGTTATTCCTTATCAATTATATAAGAGGATACGTTTGTAATTTAAACATATTTAATGAATTTAGATAATTGACAACACAATTAAAACTGGACCCAAATTTGAGAAAAAAGAACTGGAATTTATATTTAATAAAGTCGACATGGCGTCGGTAGGGTATATAGACTGGAATGGGTTTATAACCTACATTGTATCCGAGATGCAAATGAGGGAGGAGTTATTAACTAATTTTGAAGGATCGTTATACACAAATTTTCGCGTTATTAAGGTACAGTATATACTGTACAGTATACAGGGTGGAACAAAAGTCTGGACCCGGCTAAATAATTTCTAAATGGTTAAACTATAAACAAAATTTGACCTCTGACCATTATTTCGAGGTCAAACACAGTCAATCTTTTAATCCATTAAAGATAGCGAGAAATTTTTAATTGGAGGATTGTATACGACCCTCTAAATAGTCTAAAAATGACATTGCTATATTTTGAAGAAAGAAAAAAATACATTGGGCCGAAATGCAATCGAACTCTAAATGAGGTCAAATTTGAGTAAATCATTGAATTAGGCCTATACCTCCTTTCCTATGAGCTCAATCAAACAGGTTTTGTTTATATCTTTAACCATTTAAAATTTATTTGGCCGGATCCACACTTTTGTTTCACCACCAAAATAAATACAGTATAAAACATTAAAAATCACAATAAAACGTTGGTATTATTTGTTTGCAGCCAGGCCACCAAGAAATTATTTGTGCAATCGACATGATGCCACAAGTGTCGACCGACGGAACAGTAGTCGATTACGTAGGAGGTCGTTACATCAGTGCTAGCAAAGACGGTTGTATTCGAGTATGGAATCAGCAATGGGCACTATTGAAATCAAAACGGTGCGTTTCAGAGTGGTCGCAGAGAATTAAAAACACTTGGATGTTACACATGGTAAGGAGAAATAAAAAATTCAATAAATTAAATGAACAGGAGCAAACCGTAATTTTAAAATGTCTTTTCTTATACAGACATGCATGCCAAACGCATTTATCATAGCTGTTGCCACAGCGAACGAATCGATTAACTTTTACGACTACAACAGCAACAAGTTGGAACTGCAGAGTGTCTTGTACGAAATCGGTGCGGTCGTAACCTGTTTAGATTACTCGTTCAACGCAACGACGCCTCAGGAAGGAATTCTCACATTTGGCGATTCGGCCGGCAGAGTCACACTCCTGCGATTCAAAGAATGTATCGAAAACAAGTTGTTCGGAATGCCTCCGACCAAGAGAATCGTTCAGCGCATTCCTTTTTCGGATCTTCTGGGCAATAAAAATCCATATGTCAACGTTCTCCACTTTAAATCGGTGCACGAAGAGTGGGTTCGAAAGGTACACGCCCAATTCACGCGTATATAATTAGAGATAATGAGCTGAACATAGCACTTTGTATAGGTGTTATACATTCCCCGATTACAATCCGTTCTATCGTGCGCCATCAGCAATCAATACTCTATGATTATGCAAAGCACCGTTCGAGATATGGCCAAACGTATATTTGCCGTTAATAAAGGCATCAACTGTTTCGATTACGACGGAAAGCTCGGCTTGATAGCAACTGGTGGTATCGATCGATGCATGCGAGTGTGGAATCCATTCATAAACAGAAAATGTATGGCTACCTTTTACGGTCACGGCAACCCAATTACTCACTTAGTTATCATACCCGATGTCGAGCAAGTGATCAGTTTATCAATGGATAAATCCATGAAAGTAAGTTAGTACGGAAAAGTAATAATGCTTTAGGGTGTCTCAGAGAAAAAGTCAATTAGAAAGTTGTAGAGTGCCTCAAAATAACCCTAGAAATGATGTTACTTCATATCTTTTGTACGTATGGAATTATTTTGATAAAAACAGGATTTTTACATCTTGTGTAGTTAATGCGTAATTTGAGCGTAACAGTTATTCTGAGACATCCTATATATGTTCACTACATGAACAGCAATATACAACCTCCGTCCGATTTTTGTTTTTTGGTGCGATTATCGCCAGATATGATTTTTTTAACAGCAGTTTATTAGCTTATCTTGAAGCCCATGTGAACACTCAGAAAAAAAAGGTTGGGGATTCACAACAAAAAAGTTGTAAATTGTTTGCCACTGTCCTGAGTACCTTTTTGTTGTAAGAAATACCACCTCTGCCTGTGTTGTGTCTGTAACAACCTGTGAGGTTGTAAGCTTTTTACAACATGAGTGTTGTATCCATTACAACTCAGGGTTGTATTCAATGCAACATAGGGTTGCAGGATTTATCATGTTGTTAAATTAACAACATGATAATTCCTGCAACCCTCTGTTGTATTGAATACAACCTTAACTTGCTTAGGAAATGAAAATCACTGCCTGTTAGGGTCCTCCACGAATGCTTTTAACGTGTGTTTTGGATGCTACGCACCTGTT
>JAQFZO010003032.1:0-10756 GCA_034695885.1 Geophilus flavus | reverse complement strand
TATCTGTCTACCATTAACATTGATACATTTATCCCAACGAGACATCAACTTTTCGATGCCCATGTCATAGAATTCCTTCGGCTGGGAGCAAAGCCATTAACGCACAGCTGTTTTCACCTCACTGTCGCTCTGAAAGCGTGTCCCAGCAAAGTGTTGCATTAGAGGTCCGAACAAGTAAAAGTCAGAGGGCACCAGATCTGGACTGTAGTCTATGGATGCTGTAGGACTGCAGTTTTTGTCTAGTTGACCACAGAAACCTGACCACACTCCACAAACGTCTCCAGCGTACTAATCATTTTGGAACAGCTGTAGCTCAGAATGCAGAAAGCTGTCACGCTTGCCATTTCGGGGGAGAGTAGAGAATTAGATGCTCTTCAAAATGTGTATTTTGATTTTTCCAAATGCATGACAGTTTCGCTGTGAAAAATTGACTCAATTACTTTTTGATTCACCCTCGTATTTAACAATAAAAACCAATTGTACGACTAAGTTACGTATGAAGTGCAGTTTGTAAATACAGTGTACAGTACATTTTAAAATCGTAATCATCAACATTTTCATCCATAACCAAAAAACAATCAAAATTCCTCGTAGAATTAGGGCTCATACGTAATTGCATCTACTAATGGAATACCAAGGCGTCACAACTTCCATCTCTTACGTTAATACATTCAGACTAGTTGTGAAGAAGTTCTATTTCTACGATTGGACGCAGCTCTTGATTATAATATAAACATGAGTCTTGTTTATAAAACTTATGGCAAGGATATAGTGCATTATTATTATCCATTACGATCTGTCATTTCGAATACAGAAATGTTTCGTTACTGCACTTTGATCGTACACACATTCTTTGCCTTGACTAGGACTTTACCTCCACTTAGCAGGAAAGCCGACGGTTTTGATTGTCACTCATTACTTTCGTTTTGCCGTCTTTTATCCATTTATGGTCAAACTAGGGACGAACATTTTTAACAACTTGTCCACTAACTCGTTGCAATTATTGTTGCGTCGACTTCCGGTAAATGATGGGTGGACTTGGATGCGTACCGTGCTTTTCCTGGGTCCGTGACTTGTGACATCATAAGTCACGGCCCGTAATTTTCCGGACGGTGAGACCCTTATTACTGGTGCCGCAGAATAACGCCGAAATTCCTAACGCCGAATCGGAATAACGCCAAAAACGGGTTAGGAATAACGCCGAAACGGAATAACGCCGAAACGGAACAACGTCGAAACAGAACAACGCCGAAACGGAACAACGCCGAAACGGAATAACGGCGAAACTGAATAACACCGAATCGGAATAAAGTCGAAACACGCTACTGGAATAACGCCGAAACGGAATAACACCGAATCGGAATAACACCGAATCGGAATAACATCGAAACGGAATAACAACGGAAAAAAAACCTGGAACAAAATTGTGAAGGAACCTGTAGAAATAAACATACCATTGTTATTGAATAAACTTTGTATCAAACGAATAAAAAAGTTTTCACTTACTTTATTAACCTAAAAAAATTGTAAGTTCAAATCCCAGCGCTTCATTAAAATTAAAATGAGAGTTGCAGTGAAGCATTAAAACAGATGACGATCATTTCGCAGGGGCTGGAGAGGCACTTCCGGTTTAGTTAGCGTCTTTTGGTTTTACGTGCATCGAGATATAGTGGTCTGCTAGGATCTCCTAAATTTCCAAGTCGATATCTCAACCAGAAGTACCCGTTCGAGCCCTGCGGAATCGTGTTAAAGTGCGATGTCGATGCGACTCGTCCATTTAAATTTTATGAAACGCACTAAACTCACACTTCCGGTTATTCAATGCATTCTGATGTTTACTGGATTATACAATACAGAGATTTTGGACATTTTTTTGGATTTCGTTTGTTTTTTCCTCGGTTAAAATATAATCAATTTATTTCTCTGGATCGAAACTTCCGCATTTTATGACACGTTAAATTCTCAAACTACCGATTCAAAACTAACATTAACCAACATTTTAGGCAGAATACGATAGCTGAAACTAAGAGCAACGCTCACAAACGGAGTCATACAATGAGTAAATGTTCGATTTACAAACAAAAAAAAATCGCAAACAAATTCAATTTTTCAATAAAAGATATTAATTTTTCAGTTTGAGCTACGAACACCTCATTACAAAATCTCTGACATCCCAATGTAGTTCAACATCCTGTAATGATGACACAAGGAAAAAAAGTTAATTTTTATTGCACAGGTTGGAGCAAAGTAGGACGAATTATTCGAGTTGTGATTTTATTCCAAATAAATATGTTTCTAACATTAGGCTATTCTACTTACCCCAAAGAAAATTGTTTTTATGCTTCAACTTAGTCAAAAAAAACTGTAAACGCGGAATGTTTCGACCTGGTCTGACAATACACAGAATTCGTTTTGTTGAATAAAATTAGTACAAGTGAGTTAAATGACAAGTGATATAAGTTTAAAAATACGGTATAAATTAATTCAAATGTTACGTGTGAAATTAAAAGATAAATATTTTCCTATAAATATTCCTTAGATTTATTTTTTTATTTAAATTTCTCGGATTTTACAAATTTATTTTGATATGTATTTTGCCACGATTTGTTTTGCAAGCGCTGGGGTTTTCTTGGCCGATTTTTTAACGGCTTTGCCAAAATGCCCGCTTTTTTCACCGTCTTTCTGTCCGTTATTTTCGCCATCATCTTTCCTTCTTTTCCAGGTATTTTCTTTTTCAACAGTTTTCATTCGCTTGCTCGGAATTTTCACTTGTTTCTCGATCCGGTTTCATTCGCTGCACCACGTTTATTTTCATCATTTTTTCGGTTTTAGTTATAATTTCCTTCCGACTTTTAAGCGGTGATGGCTCTGATTTGTTGGAAACCATGGATGCGTTTCGGGTCTTCAACCACCTCTGTCAACTGTGAAAAGAAAATTTTTGAGATGAGATTTTGTTGATAAAATGATTTGCATTTATTTTTTACCTTATGTTTCTTTCAAAACGGATCAAAGTTCAAAATTGCGTCTCTCTTTTGGACAGCCGTATACAGATTCAGTCTCATCATCGTTCTGATGTTCTTCAACTGATTTTTCTTCAACAAATATCGTTTCTGAAACGGGCTAGGAATTTAAAATAAAACCAAAATTAGTTAATTTCAATTTTCCAATTTTTAAACCCAAAAATTGGATATTTCTACGAATTTCAGAGTTAGTTTAGTTACTATCAAGAACACTTCAACAACACGGACCAATAAATCTCATTTATAACTTGCAGAAACCAAAAATTAGTACAAATTATAATTCACCATGGTTTTCCAATCGCATTTCGTCACTCTTGAGCAAGTACATCAGATCCCAATTTCTCATTTTGGGCATTGGTAAACTGTAAATCAGAAAGAAAAAATTAATTAACAAATCCAACAAAAAAAATTAAATTAAAATAAATTATTTGGATATCGGCAAAGGCAAGCTATTGATCAAACGTGGACATGGCTGGTATTAGGAAGGTTAACCTTCCTAATACCAGCCATGTCCACGTTTGTGCCACTGACACTTTATAAATAAGAAAAAATTTTTATCTTGCAAAATAAAATTTTTTTTTTTACTGACTTTGTTAATATTATATTATGTTCTGACAAAATTTGGGGTGAAAAACTTAATTACTGTAATAAATTAGTTGTTCAGATTGCAATTTTCTTTCCCCTTGAAATCCCAGCATAAATTTTTAGTGGGCTTCCCCATAACACAAGGCGCTTCTAAGACTGGCCCAGATGTTCATTTTCATTGTGTACTGCGCATGTGCGTGGATAATAAATAAATAAATAAATAAATAAATAAATAAATAAATAAATAATCAAATCAAAAAAATTTTTTTTTACATTCCAAATTACATCTTGCATAATCACACGATTTTTTTTCCATTTCATTCTCATTTATCAATGAATTTCCGTTCATTTGCATTTTTATACACGTTTATTAATCGTGAAGCATGGCTATATGCAAATAGCAAGTGTTATTATTTGAAAAAAAAACATTCTTTACCATTCCTTTTTTTATCAGACTGGGTCATTGCTCTGCGTGACTCAAACACTGATGGTTTTCCCTTCATCATTGCCTTTCCCGCCGTCCGGCTGATCGATAGCAAAATGACAGAATGAAAAGACACGGTGGGTTGCCCTGGGCAAAGTCCCTGATCATGAGTCATGACACGTGGTCGTTTCCATGTGGTTATGACACAAGGTATTTCAAGGTAGTACCAATGAACCGTATCACAGTGACGTATTATCGTAATCTACTTCCAGTTCGCTTTAATAAAGATTAATCATTTAACTTAACATCTTGCCTTGGTAGGTGCAGTGGATTTCTTGGGAGCGATTTTCGAGCGTTTTGTAGGGGAAGTTTTCTAGTGAAAGTTGTGATTTTTTTCGATTTCTCAAATTGCCATGGCTGACGATAATAAGAAAATTTTGCGTACCATATATTATTTTGTTTTGCTTACTTGCTCATCGTAACTTCAATAATCATTAAAGAAAAAGTTTCGAAAATCGTCGCATACATAGTAATCGGTCTTCATTTTGGATTTCTTATCGCCGAGTTCCGTAAACAGCGTTCAAGTTATCGACGTGACCACCGGGTGCCAGTTTTGTTTTATGACATGTTGGATTATTACGTTGCGATGAGATGAGTTCAGCCGAATTCTCATCGTATTCTTTTGACCAATACAGACAGGACAAAAAACTCTTATTGCTGCAATTCTCTGTAAATTATACAATCAATTAGAAAAATAAAATTTTGGTTTTGTACAGGGAAAATTATTAACTAATATTTACATCAATTATTTTTCTGATTTGACATTTTTTTCTATTCGAATTTCGATTGCATTCCTCGCGTTTGTTTATTCCGTTTCGACGTTATCCTAGTTCGATTTTATTCTTGTTCAGCGTTATTCCAGTAGCGTGTTTCGACTTTATTCCGTTTCGGCGTTATTCCAGTAGCGTGTTTCGACTTCATTCCGTTTCGGCATTATTCCAGTTCGTCGTTATTCCTTTTCGGCGTTATTCTGTTTCGTTGTTATTACTTTTCGGCGTTATTCCAGGTTTTTTTTTCGGCTTTATTCCGTTTCGGCGTTGTTCCGTTTCGGCGTTGTTCCGTTTCGACGTTGTTCCGTTTCGGCGTTGTTCCGTTTCGTCGTTGTTCCGTTTCGTCGTTAGGAATTTCGGCGATATTCCGTTCGCTGTAATTCCGATTCGGCGTTAGGACTTTCGGCGTTATTCATGCGACCCGGCACTGAGCGGCTTCTTAGTGCTGAGACCAAAAGGGCCTGCTGATAATCTTTATTCTTCTTTTCTCACTTCATTGTTTTTTTATTTTCATGCTTCCATTGTTGCTTTGGGTTCTTGGTCATCTCTCACAATAAATCAAATATCACGTATCCGTTTCCTGGTACGTTCTCTGGGCGATACCCACGGCCATAACAGTTTACGCACGTGGCGCCAGGGAGAAAACCCACAACCCTCGGAATCGACAGTGGAATAAATACGGTAGGTAGATTTTAAATAGGTACTTCATAATTGTGCCGGAATTTTGACGGTGATCGGTTGAACTCTATCCTCGAAAGTACTAATCGTATTTAAAGCTCTAAGCTTACTTTTATCACCTCGGTCAACTCGATTTAATTTACTTGCATATAAGAATCTAGACAGTACATCATTGCTGTAAGTTGATTACGTCCTAGGTGGGGAGGGAAAAGAAACTTACAAGTTCCTTCCTAATTATAGTAGGCACTGAGAGGCATCTTGGTGCTGAAGTTAATAGGACCTACTGGTGATCTTTTCTCATTTTTTCAACTTTATTTTTCCTGTTTTCATTGTTGTTTTTGGGTTTCTGGTCTTTCTTTTTTATTTTATTTTATTTTAATTTGGGTTTTATGATGTTTTGGGTTTTTTTTTTCATTTTGGTTTTGCTACTACTCGTCATTTTCCTTATGTCTGTTTTCCAGGGCTTATGGTCATTCATAATTTTGAACCTTTTTTCCTTTCTGTGGTTGGAGGATTCTGAGGGGGTTTATCGGTATATCTGTGCATTCACGGATGCGAGTCAGAAGATGAAAGTAGCCGGCCATGACTTGATGACTTGATTAGTGCCCCTCAGATCTGTGAAGATAAAACAACACTTCTCCCGTCCTTAAGGTTGTGTTCAACACATAAAATTATTAGTATCTCTAGAATCGCTCAAAATTGGGAGATGTGGTGGAGTCATTTTAGTCAACTGATCCAAGGTAATCTAATAGAAAAACGGAATAATCCTAATTAAATGCCTGCTGTTCGTATTGCTGCTGATGTTTTTATGTAGTGATACCTAACTGTCAAAGTTTGTAATGTCAAATATCAGTACAGTACCATATCGATTGCAGTTACAGCTTCATATCGTACTATATCGTACAGCTTCATTGGTTGCATCAACTGAATAAATTGTCTAAAAATTAGTTTTCCACAAAATATCACATTAAAAAAAACTAGTTTGCAAGTTCTTTAAAAAAAATTGCTTCTTGAATTAATGTTTCACATAAATGGAAGGGAAATGTGAAGCTCTACTTTATTGTTTCCTTCCATTAGTAGGCACAGAGAGGTATCTTGGTGCTGAAGCCAGCACCTACTGGTGATCTTTTCTTTCCAATTCCTCTTTCTTCACTTCTTAATTTTCTGTTTCTACGTTTTGATTGGTTTTTTGATTGGTAATCTACTGTTTTCTTTTCTCCTCTTTTTATTATTTTTTTCCGTGTCTCTATTGTTGCTTTGAGTTCCTGGTCATTCTTTCCGCTTTGAATATTAGGTTTTTGTTCCCATTTTGGTTGTGTTGGTGGTTTCTTCCTCTCCTTTTGGAGACATTCTGACTTCAATATTTAGGATTGTTCAAATTATAGGATTGATTGTTCTTTTAGACTACCGTTGTGTGTTTTAGCTGAAATTTGTTTAAATTTTGTCCAAGACATGTCTCACACGGCCAGAATAGCCACTGACGACCTTTATTACAATTTTTTCTCTCTCTCACATGCAATTTAAATTTTCAACTCTTTATTTAATCAACTTTTAATCATCAGCCTATTTCCTTTTCGTGCTTAAACTTGACCAGGTTACATCGATAGCCATTCTCTTGAGGGGAAAGAAACTTTCAAGCTTACTTCTTTGTGGGTATTTACAGTGGGACAAGTTGTTGACTTTCTAGATGGACAATTATATACTTTCTATTTCTTTTCTTTTCGAAGATCTACGGGTTACAATTGGTGATACTGCCTGAAGATTTGCCTGTATGACATTCTTATGTTACGTAGTAATTACAGAATTATATTCGAGACGATTGGTCACTTAAATACCTGAACGTCATAACAAGGCGCCAATGGCCATTTACAAAACCTTATTGTAACATGGCGCCATTGTGCGATTGATGAATAAGTCGTCATAGACAACAGCTCGGGGCAGGAGGTCGAATTCAGCTCTGCGTTTGTACAGTTCTTCGATTAATGGGTCTGGGAAGTGTTGCAATTTGTGTTTGATGGAGTAAAAGTTCGTGGTAATTTTTTGAAAGCATTGCCTGTCCGTCCATGTTTCCGTTTGTGTTCGGTTCCTGTTTGGTGTACTGAACATTTCTACGGGACCTACGGCTTTTTCGGACCATGATCTGCTCCCATGAAAACAGAAGAAAAAAAAATGTTACAAAAATTTAAAATTAAATTTAAATATACATACCATCGTCCTTCGTGCTCCAGACTTCTGTCGAGTATGATCCAACCCAAACGTTTGCTGGTCTGCTACTCGCTGTGGTTGATTCTTTGGGGCGGCAGTTTCAAACTACCACCAGATGGAAGAAACAATCGCTAACCAAACCAATTACACAACAATGCCTTCCTAGATTGTTTCTTCCATCTGGGTAAAATTAGGTAAAATTTGATCGAATAAAACGAGACACCTAAATATAACTCATTATATTTCAGGCTTCCAAGTCAACCCGACACCCTAGAAACTGAGAAAAACCTCTAAGTCTTAAATGATGTCTTGTCACTTGAGCAGCTGCTGGGGGACCTTAAGCCCTATTATACGCTTTCTCTCTCTGTCTCCCTCTCTCTCCCCCCCAAAAAAGTTTGATTGTATTACGTGGTCGTTAATACCGCTGGTCGTTGAAACCGCTGGTCGTCAAAATCACAGCTCTTTCTGGTGGTATTACCTAGACTGTAGTCAACACAACTGACGACTGAGTCTCGATAACTGACGCTTACTAATTTATTCTTACTGCAGCGTGTTACCATGTAGATCTACCAATGGTGGTGATGCATTAGTGCATTACCCATCAACCGAGCCATCAACTAAATTTGCTGCTTAAAGGGGGGGGGAGAGAAACTTCCAAGAATTACCTTTTTATGGTTCCTTCATTAGTAGGCGTCGAGCGGCTTCTTGGTGCTTAGGTCAACAGGGCCTGTCTGTAATCTTTTTTCTTCTTTTCTTGCTCTTTCAATTTTTGATTTGTGGCTTGATTATATGGTGCTGAAGCTAATGGGTCTATACTGAATTTCGGGGGGAGAAACTTCCAAACCCTACCTTTTCGTGGTTCCCCCTATTAGTAGGCACCAAGCGCCGTCTTGGTGCTGAAGCCAACAGGGCCTCTGATGTTCTTTTCTTTCCTGCCTTTTCTTTTTCCTCTTCTTATTTCTTCATTTTTCTTTTCCCATGTCTCCATTTGTGTAGGGTTCCTGGTCTACTTTTCATTTCTAGGGACCTCCTCCTTTCTCTCGTTTGGTGGAGGATTGGGTGATCTACTGGCAATACTTCCCTGGCCTGGTGTGTGCGTTTCGGAAGATGGCAGGTTAGGTTCTGAGGTTTCTCCCTACACCTGTGTAGATGGGTGTTGTGTATTCCTTCCTCCCTTGGAGGTTCTGCTGGGGCTCATCTTTCTTCTGCTGCGTACTGCCCCAGGCACATGGTGACCCGAATGATTTATTGTTAGTACCTCTTTTTCTTCATTCTTTCCTTTGAAGGTTTTTTGGTTTGTCTTTTTCATTTGGTTGTGCCAGTGGTGTTTTCTTTCCACTTGGTATTGACTGACAATGGAGACACATGATTGAGATGTTTAGGATTGTACTCTATTTTGGATTGTATGAAAATTTTGGATTGTGTGCTGATTTTGGATTGTGTGCTGATTTTGGATTGTGTGCTGATTTTGGATTGTGTGCCGATTTTGGATTGTGAAAAAATATGAATTGTGTTCTTTGATTTTTGTCATTTTATGCTTGTTTGCATTTTGGTCTTTTGACAGGTCCCGTATGGCCACAGTAGCCGCTGGGGACCTTAAGCCTTACATCTACTACTACTTATTTACCCATCACCTAATTGGTTTTTGACATTTTGGGTCTTTCTAGTATCCCTTACAAAAATAATTTCGTCATTGTTAGTCATTTTAAATTTTCGTCCTAAAAGTTCATAAAACGACCAAAAAATGATCAATTTTCATTTTTTGATCACGTTTCCGACCTTTATGTTGAATTCAAAATTAAACATGATTACAAAATGATCAAATTTTTTTTGTAAGGGATTGTTTATTACAAAATGATCAATTTTTTTTTTGTAAGGGATTGTTAACAAAATTTTCGTTGCACGGCTGTCATCAAATTTGTTTAAAGAAACCACTCAACACATTGTGCCATCTTTTGATGTGAAACATCTTTAGTGGCGGTAGGGTGAATTTTTACAAACTGAAAATGTATTGTTGAAGTATTGTTACCACACTTTAAGACGGAAGTGATGTCATTAACAATGACGCCAGTTTCTGTCATAGAACAATGACGACAAACCGAAACAAGTGGAAAACGAACATTTTGTGATAGTGCAAATTATGATATGGTGGTTTCATGCTTGTATCTGTATGAAAACACTAGGTGGTACCAAATCGAAAAAAGGAGAAAACGAAGATTTTATGATTGCAAGATTTCTGATTTGTTGCTTGTTGTTGCATGAAGACATTAGGTGGTACAAAATCGAACACTAGAACAAAACACAAAAACAAAAACACAAACAAACAACTAGGCAGTACAAGATACAAGACAAAGAACCTCGAACATCAAACGTCGCACAACATGGACGGTTGTCTGTGGCGAAGCCACCGTCCAGTGGCCAACAACCACCGTCCACGTCCCCCGGCCACTGATCACATGACATTGGCCACTGTCCAAAACAGCCCTTGCCCATTCCTGCCACACATCGAACCACAAACCTCAAACACCAAACAACAGTGGTTAGTAGCTTGTAGCCAGTGGACAGTGTCCAGTGACCAGTAAACGTTGGCTGCGCCAACGGCCACCGTATACGTCCCCCGGCCACTGGTCACTTGACACTGGCCACAACAGCCCTTGCCCATCCCCGCCACAACTACAACGCCAACAAACAAACATCAATAACCGGCCAAGGAGACGTGGTCCGATTTCATAACAACACAATACCACAACAACCAAAACGACCAAAAACAAGGCCAAAAAAACAAACAAAAAGAGCACCACAACCGCATGACCGCACGAACAAACAACCGCTGTCAAGTGCATGAAAAAACAAACATACAGTGGAACCCGCGTACAACGTCATTTTTGGGACCGGGAAAAACGTGACGTTTAAGCGGGTGACGTTGTATCTGGACCCGGATTTTTGACGTCATTTTGACGTTCTAAGCGGGTTTTGCGCAATCTTTTGACGTCATAATCGACTTCCGGTGCTCA
>JAQFZO010003031.1:0-10756 GCA_034695885.1 Geophilus flavus | reverse complement strand
ATCCAATCACGAGCTTCATTACATCATCTTGATGTAATGACGCTCGCAACCGATCTATGGGCATAAATACCTGACAACTCCCCTCCGGATGAAGTTTGGACTCCAAACTCCAATCCGGTAAACCATAAAATAAACATAAACTAGGGAAGTTGCCAGCATATTTTCAAACAATAAACTTAAAATAAAAACGTATTTAAAAAAAAATATTTACCCATTTTTACAAAATAAACAAATAATTTAACTTTCCACTACAAAAAAAAAAGAAAACCTAAAAAAAAATAAAATAAATTAAACACTTTCACTTGTACACACGCTCGGCATCTTTCTGCAGCCTTAAAGGTCCAAGCGTGATAAACGGAATTAATCTATTCGCCAATAACTCTATTAACATTCGCAATCGAAATTCATTTGGTATTGGATTACGCATAAGGCGTTTGTCCTCCATGTATCTCCTCACAAAATACATGATGGCAGGGCCACAGCTACTATCATCGATCTGGCGCATTGGCGGCGGCTGCTCATTCACCAATCCTTTCATTCGACGATCCAAATCCTTATGTCGTTCACGCTCAGAATTTAAATACGTTGAAATTCTGGCTATCTCGTTTATCTTAACTTTTCCCTCGGGATTCGGATCAAAATTTACCTTACAGGCATTCGGATGTCGAAGATCCACAATCATAAGTTGATAGTGTTTTTCCAATGGTAATGGAAAAACTCGCACCGGTTGTTCATCAAAAGAGCCCTGTTTTATTTGCAAACGCTTTTGCACTTTTTCAAATTGGCCTTTTAAGATATATTCGACGTAATCGGCACCGTAAACGTATATTTTCGGGAATTCCTTCATCAATAGTCTTCCATAGGCGTCTATTATCGGGTTGTGAATCCACGATTTGGGTCCAGTTTCTAGTGTTCCTAAAGCCACTAAATGGCTTGCCAAAAACTTATGCCCTGATCCTTCTGGTAATTCGACAAACTCGTTGTCGTTCATCTTTTTCAGATCCGATATCATGGCGTGCGCATCCCAGCGAAATTGGTCCGGTAATCGCACATCATAGTCCAATGGTATCGTTGGCAGTTCGAATCTCGGATCGTAACGATGTTTTTTACGAAAGAAATTCACAGATCGTTGCAGTTGCATTCGCGCAATCGCCCATTTTTTAATAAGCACATCTTCTTCATGCAACAATTTCGCCTTTTGTTCTTCCGTCGGCGCATCTTCACCTTCTTTTTCAACTTCCGTTATTATTTCTTTCCGTCGATCAGCCATATCTTTAAATCGATTATTTATTTTTCGCATTGTATCAAGTTCACCTTTCTTTCGAAGGGCGTCAGCCTCTGGTGTATCAGTCTTTTTAATTGCTGACTTTCGTTTTCGTCTTGCCGCATTATTTCGTCTACGTCCTGCACGATACGTATTTAAAATCTGCAACTCTTTTGGTGTTAATTTTGATTCGTCCCATTTGCCATCCTTTGGTTTTATTCTGCATTTTCGATTATGCGATGGCTTCTTTCGTTTGGTTTTTCCAATGGCGTCGTTTGCCTTCACTCTTGGCGGGCCCTGCGTCGAGGAAAGTACTTCGCGTAATTTTAAAGTCACTGGTACAGTCATTTTTGGTTTCTCCTTCACGTGCACGCTTCGTGAAGATGATGGTTCATTTTGAAAACCATGTTGACTTGCACTAGCCATCACTGTTAGATATGCGGGTGGCAATGGACGAAAATTCTCACGAAAGTCCTTTAACATCTCTTCGGCTGTCATCGGTTCACAAACAGGTAATCCTGTTATTTTTGGCTGTGGTCGTTCAGGCGGTTTCAGAAATAATGATGGTTGTAAATACAACGGTACATCCTTCATTCGCTCCTTGGACAACCACGGTTTAACTGGTGTTGATGTACTCAGACATTCGGAAGATGACGTTGCTGTCGACGTCGATATTGGCTTTTTCGGAATTTTAAAGTTTACTAAGTTCTTTGGCAGTGTCGGTAAAATTGTCTCCTTCGGTTTTGTAGTCACGTTCGGTACTGTCTCTTTCGATTTAGTCACATTCGGTGTTAATTGTCGTTGTTGTTGTCGATGTAAATCATACGGTCTGCTTGCGTTAAATGAATGTCGGGTCCGAGCGACGTCCAAAAGCTTTGGCATCGGCGGATCAACCAACGGTTCATCAACGTAGCACCGTAACACATCTTTATCTTTCGGCATCGCGTTGCAATTCACTTCTAAAAACCCACGATGTCACTCACATTTATCGATGCACTACACCATTCACTAACTCACTTCACTTCGATGTAACACTTATTCATTCACGAATAATCTATATTAAATAAAAATAAGATATAAATTAATTATGCATCCAGATACCAAACGTGTGTACTCGCGATTTAAAAAAAAATAAAAGAAACAAAAACAAAAATACACTATTTACAACCAAAAATCAATTAATCTCATATTAAATTAACATCACTACCAAAAATTAATCATATTCATAACAAATTAAACCAATATTTGCAAAAATTCAACCTAAATTACTTACAATTCAATCAAAAACAATCCAAAAATCAACTTCACATTAAAGTGAAAAACCACACAGAATTATTAATTACACATGTGACTTCCGCTTCCGCATGTTATACGTATGCGTGGGCGGAGGCTGTAATCGAACTAGTGGCGCCTTTTTCCTTGGCGGCTTTTTTCGGAACTTCGCCTTTGGAATTTTTGACGTCATCCTTGGTTTCAACTCGGTTTCGGCTGTTTCAATTGATTCTTTCGGCTCAAATAAAGGCTTTAAAGAGATCTGCTCAGAATCTGGAATAAATCTCATAGAATTTGCACTATTATCATTATTTACATCAAGTTCAGACACTTTTTCTTCCTTTTTATCACCATTTTTACAAATTTCAATCATTTCATCATCAATTTTCACACTATGATTATCTTTTTCCTCAGACAAATTAGGATCAACACGCTCATGATAGTATTTTAAACGCTCCACATTTACAATATCATATTTCTTATTATTTTTGCTCACAATTTCATAATCATTTGGAGCAGTGCGTCTCCGAATTGTCCAGGGACCTGTATATTGAGGCAACAACTTTTCACTTAAGCCAATTTTACGATTGGGGGTTCTCAAAAAGACTTTATCTCCAGGTTCAAACTCTACATTTTTACGTTTTAAATCAAATAATTTTTTACTCTTTATTGATTGTGCCAATAACCTTGCATTAGACAATTTTCTAGCTTCTTTCATGAATTTTGAAGTTCGCAAAGTAATTTCTTTGCTTGGCAAATCTAAATTAACGTCTGCAGGTAAGTCTGCATCACAACCAAATAAAAGAAAAAATGGAGAAAAACCTGTTGTCTCGTGCACACTGGTGTTATAAGCATACACTAAGAATGGTAAAAAATCATCCCAATCACTATGTTTCGTGTTTACATAATTTGTTAGCATTTTGGCGAAAGTGGCATTAAATCTTTCAGTTAATCCATTAGTGCGGGGGTGATATCCTGATGTTGTTTTGTGAAGTGTCTGAAATAATTTTGTGATCTCTTTAACTGTATAGTTACAAAATTCCCGGCCACGGTCAGATAATAGCTCTCGCGGTGCTCCTATCTTGAGCATAACCTCATAAACCAATGCATCAGCCGCTGCTTCAGCTGTGTTCACAGGTGATGCCCTTGCAAAAACACTTCTAGACAAATAATCAGTCATAATAAACACATATCTATTTTTCTTATCTGACAATGGGAAAGGACCTAATGTGTCTATCCCTACTCTTTCTGCTGGTTTTACTACTGGTGATAATGGTTGTAGTAAACCTTTAGGTGGTGTGGTGTCTGTTTTTGTCGCTGCGCACTGTTCGCAAGAAAGAACATAATTTTTTGTTTGGTTATAGATCTTTGGCCAGAAGAATCTATCCCTCACCCTAGCCCAAGTTTTCTTAAAGCCCAGGTGCGCTCCAGACAGTGAGTCATGCATTTCGTAAAGACAATCCTTTCGTAAATGCACTGGCACCGCTAGAAGCTGAAGTTGTTTACCTCGAAAATTCTTTTTCCGAAATAAAATGCCTTTCTGCAAAAGATACATGTTTAATGATCTTCTGCGTCTTGCAGTCAACTTCTCTATGTTCTCTAACGCGTCGATTATTCTATTTAACTTAAGATCCCTACTTTGTTCCAATTTAAGGTTAATATTTTCTAGAAATAACAGTGGAATTTCTTTTAATACCTCACTGCTGGTTTCTATTGGGATTCTACTAAGTGCGTCCGCATCCAGATGTTTTCTACCACTTTTGTATACGATCTGACATGGATAGTCAGCCATTATTAATGCCCACCTAACCAATCGAGCATTAGGATTTTTAACATTTGCTAACCATTGCAATGCTGAGTGGTCCGTAACCACTTTAAATTCTTTCCCATACAAATACGGCCTGAACTTCTGTACCGCGAAGATAATTGCTAGGCATTCGCGCTCTGTTGCAATATAATTAATTTCTGCTGCGCTCAATAACCTGCTCGCATATGCTATGACTCTTTCTTTACCCTCTATTTCTTGTTTTAAAACAGCTCCCAACCCAAATGCACTCGCATCTGTAGAAACGATAAAATCTTTTGTGAAATCTGGGTGGGCTAAGACAGGTTCAGAAAGAAGAGAGTTACGTAGTGAAGCAAAAGCTACCTCGTGAGGGGGACCCCAGTCAAATTTTTCTGTTTTCTTAAGCATAGTCGATAGGGGCTTTGCCGTATCCGCAAACCCCGGTATAAATTTCCTATAATAGGAACAAAGTCCTATAAACCCTCTTAAAGTTTTTAAATTAGTGGGTTGGGGGAAATTCCTAACAGCTTCTAAGTTTCTAGGATCTGGTTGTATTCCCTCTTGTGTAACCACATGCCCTAGATAAGTGATGGTTTCTGCAGCAAAGGTGCATTTGCTCAGTTTTAATTTTAAATTTGCTTTCCTTAACTTTCCGAATATATTATCAAGATGTTCTAAATGTTCTTTAAACGTTTTGGAAAAGACGATTAAATCGTCCAAATAAGCAATGCAAACTCTGCCTAAGGCACCACCAAGCGCTCTATTCATCAGCCTTTGGAATGCGGCTGGGGAATTCGACAAACCCATGCCGAGCACATTAAATTCATAATGGCCGCCCGACGTTGAGAATGCCGTTTTCTCCTTATCTTCTTCTTCGATTTCCACTTGAAAGTACCCTGATATAAGGTCCATTAAAGTGAAAAACTTAGCGCCCGCCAGCTGATCAAGTGTGTCATCTATGCGCGGGAGTGGATACACCATTTTCTTTGTAATTGCATTTAATTTTCTCCAGTCAACACAGAATCTCCATCCTCCATCTCTCTTTTTTATCAGGAGAACTGGTGCTGACCAGGGGCTTTCGCTTTCCCTTATAACTCCCGTGTCTAGCAATTTTTGTACTTCCTGTTTTTCTACTTCTTTTTCTTTAGGGCTACGTCTGTAAGGGGCAAGATTAATGGGTTCGTGATCTCCCGTGTCTATTCTGTGTTTATATGCTTTCGTTCTGCCCAGATCACGGTCATGGGCTGCAAACCTATCGACATTTTTATTCAAAACCTCATACAGCTGTTCTTTCTCATTTAATTTTAATTTACCTCCAATTTTAATTTCTGCCGTATTTAATTTTTGATTTTGACTTGGCTCTATAAAGTCCACATCAACTACGTGATAGGCTCTAGCCATTGTTGAATGTTTATTTAAATAAATACTTTTATTTGTCGGATTTGCAACTCGCAATATACCATAACCATTGGTGAATTCTGTTAAAGTTTTACAAACTTCTATACCAAACTTCTCAAACACATCATAAAAAGGCTCTAAGTACAGTGATTCTGTTACATTATTATTCAAACTAACAGGCAAAGCACACTCGGACCTTGAAGGAATTTTAATTTCTCCCTCAGCTTTAGCTATGTAATAATGATTTAAAAATTTACTACCCATAGGGAACTCGTTCTGACCAACAAAAACTACTTTTTTAGAGTAATCTAACACACATCCCACCTGATTTAAGAAAGGGTCACCTAACAATAACTGATGTGGAAACCCATCCACAACAATCACTTCCACAAGATGGCGGACACCACTCAGTGAAATCTCCAGCGTTGCACAACCTTGCGGTGAGACCAATGCATTGTTGACCACCCGCAGTTTTAAGTCCGTACATGGAGAAATTTTAAGATGCACAGCACGCGCCAATTCTTCACTTATAATGTTTTTAAATGATCCTGAATCAAGCATCGCCTGGACATCATAATTCATCACCTGAACTGGAATCTGCACCAAATTGCTAGTAACCGTGGAAACTTCAAAGATTCGGAGATGATCAGGCTCCTTCACTTCTGGCTTCCTTGCAGTGGTTTTCTTGTGCGCCAATTTTGTCTCTGTCGGTCTTACTCGTTTCCCGCTGGTTGAATAGCTGCTTGCTGTCCTCGTGCATTCTGATTTTGGCCTCGGTAACCTCCTCGTCGGCGATTTGGTCGACGACCTCGGTTCTGGCCCCTGTTGTTAAAATTTCCTCGATGTCCCCAACATCCGCATCTATTGCACGGATTTGCTTGTGATGGTACATACAAATTCTGATTGCCCTGGCCGTACATTACAGTACACAAGTCCGGCTGGCACTGTCCTTGCTCCATTTGGGCAATTCGAGCTTCCAGTCGTCGTATGTAATTGGCATCAATATCCTCCTGTCCACTCGTAATGGTAAGAAGATTTGATGTCTTTGCTGTTTCCTCTTTCGGTTTGTGATTTTTGACCAATTCGGCAATCAAAGCAACAATGTCTGTATCTAATCCTCTGGATTCAATCATTCTCACTTGAGAAATCATGTCTCCAATAGTGCGTGGGAAACTGGATGCCATTTGATCTTGTAAAGGTTTTTTCAAACCCTGGTACGCGTGTCGCAACATCTGGGCTTCTGTCATTGGCGGATCATATTGATTACAACTTTTAATTACTGCCCGAATGTAGTCAACCGCAGGTTCATCTTTTTGTTTCATTGCATGGATTTCATCCAGGATCTCAGCTGCACTTTTTCTAAATTCTGCCCTTAATTCTCTCAACCAATCAGTCCACGTCGCACATTTATTAGAACGTTTCATCTTGACAAACCACGTCATGGCCTCATCTTTCATTGCTAACGGTAAACAGTCAATTCGCTCGACGTTTGTGGTGATAACCCCCTCATATCCCTCAATCCATTCATCAACATTACTTTTGTAAGGTCTAAATTCTGGGGGATTACGCCTGCGGATTGCTACGTTAGTCATCGCTGCTGTTAACTGTTCTATTGCAGTAGCCATTTCAATATTATCTATTTCTAATAATTGTTTAACTGTATCTTCTTCTTTCTCGAAGTCGTCAAGTCCATAACGGTGCAAATCTTCGTCCGTTAGTAGTTCTGATGCGTCGCGCTCATTTGGGGGGAATGGGTCTAAAGGATTAGATTTATAACTTTTATCTTTATCTCTTCTAACTGTTACTTTGGGTGGGGATTCCTCGAGATCTATGTCTTTATCACTATCTGCACTTCGTCTTAACTCAGCTATTAAGCGTGAAGTATTTTCTTGCACACTAAACTTCGCTGCAAAGGGCTGTTCCTCTAATGAGAAGTCTGTAGTCAGAACGGGTTTCTGTTTATCTTTATCAATATTTGATTTACTAGGAGTGAATGCTTTTACAATTCTACCAACTAACCCTTTTCCTTTGTTGGCCAGAGTGACTTTTATTAATTCCTACTCTAGGCAACATTCAAAACTATTCTTGTTCTTTATAACATTTAAATTCTCAAAATATAAATTTATTATCACAAATTATATTCCAACTATAACAGAATTCATCAATTATCCCTAAATTTACCATTGATTTTTTTTTTTTTTTTTTTTTCTTAATTTCCCTATTTATCAATTTATTTTTACAATCAATAATACAAATTTTTATTACTAATCCCCTTTAGAAAAAAACAAAACAAAGTCTCTTGTCAAATTCAAGTCATACCAGTTGGTTAAACAACTTCATGTAAGCAGGGGAAAATAGCTCCAAATTTTTATTAAATTTCTTTAATATTTTATGCAAATTTTTAAATGAATAAATTTTTACCTCACCCGACCCAAATAATTAGGTCAACAGGTGAGTCCTGCAATCTCCACCACTTTATTACGTTTGGTTTCACACCTATCAACGCAATGGGATCGACCCAACTGGATTCTTAGTGACAAGAAATAAAGAGGCAATGTTTTATTATAAAATAACACTTGTTTATATTTTATTCAAGGTACTTATAAACTATACATAAATGCTCTATTTTATCAATAACAACCTAATTAATATTTGACACTTGCTCTGCAGAGTTAACTCAATTATTATTCCTATCTAACCTAATGGATCCATTTACATTTAAACTCTTACCTAATTCAAGCTTCTTATTTATTTGGGAATTTGTGCTTTTATTTAAAGGGGGAATTTCATTCTTTATTTAAAGGGATTGTTGGATTTAGTTGTTTGAGTTGGAAGGGCATGTTTGACATCGCAATCCCGTACCTCCGGGCTGCGACTACACGCTAGTCTAGGGAAACCAAGACTGATGATTTTTAGCTCGTCTCTCGCTTTTATGCTTCAACTCATGCGTGTGGCTCCACCTAGTATTAACTCCAAACTAATCCTTAATAAACATCCAATCACGAGCTTCATTACATCATCTTGATGTAATGACGCTCGCAACCGATCTATGGGCATAAATACCTGACAATATGGTACATCTTCAGATGGATTTAAGCGTCTGTGGCAAGAGTAGATCCAGGAATTTTTTTAGGGGAGGCAGCGATTTTGGAAAATTATTCGACAGTAAAAGAGATACCTAAATCCTAATTACGCCTAATAATGCAAAAAATTGTCGACTTGATATTAAAAATTTCTGATCTTCTATAAGCTTTTGAAAAATTTTGAACGAAATGTTGTTTTTATTTCACAAGTCAGTTTTCATCAGTAAACAATAGTTTATTTGAGCATTTATTGGAAAAATTACTTTATGCAATAAAATTCACTTTTTTTGGAGTAGTTATTATCAGAAAGGGATTAAATTAACCACCCAGACGTAAGAAAGTGTCCTTCATCCAAATCTTCTTTCAGAATTGAGCTATCTTTATTAGTTTTCGAGATAAACACAAAAGTCCAAAAGCAGTTTTCACATTATTGCGTTTTTCTCGCAAACTAATAAAGATACGTTAAATCCGTTAACGGATTTAGATTCGGGACGCCTTCTTAAAACATGGAAAGTCTTTTTTAATCGTCAACCAACAATACGCTCGACATTAGAGCGCTTTGAAACAAGTGTGCGAGTAAAAAGTTTTAAAGAGTCGAAATACGGTATCCTACAGGACAGGACTCATTTTTTGCTCCGTTAATACGGGGTCTAGAACTTTGAAATTGGTCTTAAAAAATGCAGAAAGATACGGGGAATCGAACTGTCTTTTTAGATTCATTTTATCTTTAATAGTTTTCGAGAAAACTGCAAAAAATGAAAATTTTTTATTTCAGGTGATTACACTCGTAAAATGGAGGCCGGCGCATGCGCAGTACAACAAAAAAGCAATGATCAAAGAGTCGTAATCAAAGTTTCGCTATTACACCACCGAGTGGCAGGGCCAGCGAATACTGGATCCGATTGGTTGATAGTACTCGCAAATTAGCATACGGCACTTTGTTCGCTATTACCAAGAATGGTATTACTGGAGCACGTCGCAATTATTCGAAACAGATACAGATTCATGTTTTCTTGTCTTTATTCTTTTGTAGCGTTTATTTCATTTTATTTTAACTATGTACATTTTTTATTTTTCTTAGGTTTTTTCCAGGATTTTCCGTTTTAATCCATAATTTAATTGCAAAGCCCAAAATTTATAGAATGAAAAAATAAAATTTTTGTTTGCGCCATCATTCAATATTTTACCATTATTAATTAACCGTAAACAGAGTATAGTAAATACGTCAAAGAAAAAACCTCATCATATGAGCAAATATTTGTACATTTGATCATTAACCTATTGTCCTAAGGTTGGATTGGCGTAACACATCTTGTCTCTGTAAAAGGTTATTTAAGCATAACTTCAACCATCATTGGAGTCTTGTCTCACATCTTATAAACCTCATATACGGTATGTTGTAAATAATAGGAAACTATTGATTGGGTGTTGTATCATTAAAACATCTACATCTGACAACCTTTAAGGTTGTAAACATTTACTACAAAGGAGTTTTAAGAAACTCGACACAGGATTGTAGACATAATACCAAGTTATTAATATGATGTAATTTAGGAGATTACAACATAATAATAACCTTTTTACAACCTTTTCACAACCTTTTTCTTCTGAGTGCATATTTAACCTAACTTCCGGTTTAATAAAGGCAGTTTAGTCTAGCTTCAATCACATTGGAGTATGGTCTCACATCTTACACCTATAATCCTTGATTATTTCAATTACGGTAAGCTAAAAGTTAGCATTACCACCAATTTCAGATATTGTAGGTCGTTTCGAGCTACTTTAAAAACATGCCCAGTTCATTTGTGGCACATGTAATTTATAGATGGCGACAAATAGTTGCTTTCACAGCTCCAGTCATTCTTTCACCTTTGATTTTCATCGGAGCAACACAAGTATGGATTAAATTAACTTCTATGTATCTAAATTACGAAAATTACCTACCGAAATTAG
>JAQFZO010003030.1:0-10759 GCA_034695885.1 Geophilus flavus | reverse complement strand
AATAGGTGCCAAAAATTTGGTGCCCAAAGTTTAGGTGCGTGACTTTAGGCATGCAAAAATTTACCCGAGCGAAATGGAAGATAAAATCAGGTGATCATGCATTGTTACACACGAGGAGTTTTGAACGGCATCAAAAATGTTCCGACAGACAGAATATTTTAATTTTAGTAATTCGAATCATTACAAACCTTTATTTAAAGTTAATACAATGAAGTTAAGACAAATCAACTGGACAACAATTCGAATGAATGAGTGACGTGCCATTTGTGCATTGTTGTGAAAATCTTTTCGGTGATTGTTTAGTCAGCGCGATTGATTTCAAACGGTCAAATTTTAATCAATTGTTGAGAGCCATGTTTTAATAATTAACTTTTAAGTGTTTTACCTTTATGCTTTGTTCCACTTTTCTATAACTCAGTTTGACTCTTAAAATTTTTGTAGACTGGCCATGCGCTGTACCACGCACAAATGTGGACAAATGTTACCATTGCCCACTCGATCTATCGGTTTGTACATTGCATTACTGGAATTTAAGTTACCGTATTTCTTCGAATAATAGACGCCCTTGATTAGTGAACGCTCTCGAATAATATACGCACCGAAAATGTGTGAACTTACACGCGCCCTCGATTATAAACCGCATCGAAAACAGCTTGATTTTAATATAAGCCGTGTGTATTATTCGAAGAAATATAGTACTTCTGGTTATAATCTGTGTTGGATTCAGTCTTAACTACATCATATTAACATTAAATAAAGGTTTGTAATGATTCGAATTACTAAAATTAAAATATCCAGTCTTTCGGAACATTTTCGATGCTGTTCAAAACTTTTTGTCACTGTTTAATGCCACCCTTGAACTTGAGCTAGTGTGTAACAATGCATGAGCGCCTGATTTTATCTTCCATTTTGCTCGGGTAAATTTTTGCATGCCTAAAGTCACGCACCTAAACTTTGGGCACCTAATTTTTGGCACCCATTTTGTCATTGGATAGAACAAATCGAGCACAAATCAGAACAAATTTTTGGGATATCAGACAAATTGGTTATTCAACTTCTGAAAAATCACTTTTCCCTTCTAAAATCAATTGCACCCATTGTTAAAATCCAACACTCACTAATATTTCATTGTTACAACCCCCAAACAATCAAAAAACTAATTTCACATTTCATCTTTTAGATGCTGACAATGTACCCCGACCAATGTCTCAATGGGAATGGGAATGCTGGAGAGAAAACTGGAAACAATACATGTATCTACAGGTAGGACAACTTTATTTTCTTTTATGTTTACATTGTTTAAAGGCAAAGATTAAGCTTTGGTCATACTCTGGAGTATGTTTGAGGTCTTGAATTTGGGCTTGACTGCATAACTCGTTATACTAATAGCTTACCTGAACAACCATGTAGTGCTTTGTGCATCTCTTCCATTTGGCCAAATGAAATGCAACCACAATATTCCCCCATTCTTTTCATGCTGTATGAACTCAAATCAGCTGCAGACTCAGCAGGAAGGGCTTTGAACTTTGGCTTTTCGGATTTTGGTCATCATCGGTGGGATGTCATTTTTTTCATCATTTTTTTAAACAATGGGATGAGCCTTTTTTATTGTTAAGTATAAAAATAGAGGGAGGATTTTATCAATTGTGAGCATTGTTTTAGATGGGAATAGTATGGAGTGGTGGTGTTTTATTAGAGTGCAAACAATGGAGATGATGCAATGTGTTTGGTGGTTTTTTTGAAACAAAATCGGTGACAGTATTGTTCAGCAAAACTTCCATCAACAATATAGAAGAAAGACCCAACATGTCAAAAATCAATTTTGTGGTGGGTGAATAATTTATCGGAACCAACGGTCCGGTCAGAAACCGAACTTCGGTTTTTAATACAATCATTTACTATGTTTACATAGCACGCTTTACTTAGATAAAGTTTCTCCAGAAGAAAATCTAGTTAAAAATCAGTTGTTTACGTACAGAAAGATTATGACGTCACAGTGCACGTGATATAAATCTAGATAATTTTCTGGAGTTTACAAATAATGCATCGGACATTTTTGTTAAATAAAAATTTGACACCAGGTAGGGTGTCAAACAGGATATGACATCAGAATTTTATCCGAAATATCTAAGTTTATCCCAAGGTTTATCCAGATATGTCACGTGTATACATCATATGAACATCGGATAATAGAGACTTAGCGCAATTCCATATGACTGTTTTACGACAACGACAAACGGAAAATGCATGAATTCCGTATTGTGACGTCAGAATGTCGTTACATCTTGGTGAGTTGTGCACAACAAATATGTTGAATTGTTGGTTCCGTTTTCTGTCAACGACACCATTGCATTATGGGAAATTTTGTCTTAGCAATAATTTTGTCAGCCATCTTGAATCAAGTTAGTGCAATGCGACATATTCACGTTCAAAAAAACCATTTTATTACATAATTAAAAAATTTAAAAAGTACATTCTGTTTGATTTTAGGCATCTGCCTAAAGAAGGTTGTGGAATGAAATCTCTAGCCGGAACATTTTAGATGTCGATTTGATTGTCAATGTCAATTGTTGTTTTGTCGTTGTCGTAAACAGTCGTAGGAATTGCGCTAAGTTTCTAATATTCATATGATCCTCTTTATCTAGATAACGTGTGCCATATAAATGTAGTAATAGACAAATTTCAGAGCCCAACAATCACACCAAACAACATATTTTCTCCAACTTTTCAGGCAGACGGTTGATCCATGATCAAATCACCCCAATACCCCTACCCCCCCTTAACCCCCCTTCACTAATCCACTGAAAGGATCAGTTGGGCTACCCCCATACAGTTAAAACCTATTGGGATTTTTCTCTTGACCACATTTCTTAATCCCATTACCCCAAGAAGAAAATGACCAACCCCCCCACCACTCCACAACACCCCCACCCCTTCCCCACAACACAACACAACAAACTTTTACCCCTTTGAGTGTCAATTGAATAAAGATCTTTCTCCCTGTTTGTTTGAAAATTGCTTCCAGAACTTGATGAGGTCATTGGAGATTGGATATCTGGATGATTATGATTGCACAAGTGAATTTGAGAGGTTTTAGGCCTAAAGTCTATGGGGTTTAGGCCTATTTGGTTTCAGGGTTGTTGTATTGGTTGTGTGTTGAGGTGTTGGAGTGAGTGTTGTGCAGGTAAAGTGTTCTTGACAAATTTTGTACAAAAGGTCACATGATAGGGCCTGACCCTGTTTTGTAGCAGGTAACTGGAGATATTGTTTGGGGTCACAATGAGGTAACATTGTAACATGATTGAGGGAGGGCATTGCCCAGGTGAGGGAAAAGTGTCAGTTTGGATTTTTGTTAGAGTTTGCATGGAGCATGCGCAATGGGTTGTTATGTATGCGAGGGAAGATGGGAAAATTGTTTGTTGGAAACTTAACAATGAAATTTGGTTGAGTGAAGCATTGTTGATGATTTTATTTGTTTTTTTATTGATTTTTAAACTATGTAAATTGGGTTCATTGTTGTGTTGTTGGAAATTGAACAATTAAAATGTAACAATGATAAATTTATAACAATGAAAAATAAGGCATTGTTGATGATTTTTTAATTTGCAGCAATGCATCATGATAGGTTTGTTAACAATGATAATTGTTTGGATGAATTTTTGATTTTTTGATTGATTTTAAACAACTTGTTTATTGTTGAAAATGTAACAAAACAGAAAAATGTAACAATGAAAAATGAGGCATTGTTAATATCTTAGATTTGTAACAATGTATAATGGAATTGTTAACAATGAAAATGGTTTTCTTAGGGCATTGTTGGTTTTGAAATGTGTAGAAAGCCTAAAAATTATTGTTGAGTTTGGTGTGATATACTCTATTGTTGCTTTAAAATTTAAATGAAAAACTCTAATCCATTAATACATTTTGATTGTTTATTTAGCTTATATTGGACTAGCCATCTCACTTCCTGTTGGTTTTTTTCTGAATTGCATTTAAATGTTTGCTATAAATAATACCATTGCTATAAACAGTAATGTAATCATCCCTTAAAATCTACATAAAAACAACAATTGGGTATAGCATATTTGAAATTTCTAACAATACATGGTTAAACAATTAAAATCAACAGTTAAAACAAAAAAATATAAAACCAACTAACGATCAATATGTCCAACAATGAATGTAGTAAGACAGTTGCCATTGTTTCATCGATCTATTTCTAAACAATGAAACTCACAAAATGCAACTTACAACAATATACAGTACTAGCAAGTATAACTATGAAAATTCTGCAGAAATTAATTTTAATTTATCAGAATTTTAATTTATTGATGTTTATAGTCAAAAAACCGTATCAAATACTTATTGTTCAACAATCGCATGAATAGGATAAAAAAATACAATCATTAAATTTAATCAATAGCCCTAAACAATGAACTTTTGCAGAATTTGAGAAAAACTGACCAAATTTGAAACTAAACAAAACAATGCACACACAGATCAAAGCTGTGGATAGACTCAACAATAAATTATTTTTTTTTAAACAATTAAACAATCAAATCTAACAATCCCATCAAAACAATCCAACCCAACAATCCATCCCAACAATCACCAAAACCAACAACATTCATAGCAAAATACATCAATCAAAACAAAACAATTAAAACCAATCAACAATCAGCAACAATCCAACCCAAAGCAGACAACAACATCGCTGCAGCAACAACAACAGTAACAGTATAGTTTTATAAAATTTAAGTACCCCAGCAGCATCAGCGACATCGCACAACCTCGCAGCATCTTTAAACAATCTCTCACCCATCACACACAACCCAATGACGTAACAACATCTTCCCCAAACCCAACCGACACCGAAAAACCCCCAAGATCCCAAAATCCCACCCACGCAAACCCCGAAAACCCACTCCCCGCAAACACGGCACAATAAAAAACAGTTAAGCCTAACCCTGCAACCGAAACTCCGGGTCCTCGTCCTTGTCGTCGACGCTGTGGGCGTTGATTGGACGAACGCTGTACTGGGGGTCACTGCGAGGCGTTTTCGCCCGATCGATCCAGTCCTCAAGCACCTCCCCCACGGCACCGCATTCCACCAATCCCGTGCCTGCACACCAACCAACCAACCCCCACACCCCCCCACACCCACACACACACACCCCCGCACACCCCCTCTGCCCAGCGCCCCGCGCAATCCCCGGACACCGCCGCCGCGACCGACGCAACTGGCCGCCGCAGTCGCTGCCAGGGACTCGGCCCGAGTTTTCCTCATTCGACCGTCGCCGTTGAACGAATAGGGATGAGAAGCGACGAGTCTCCGCGATGTTTGCATTGGGCGAAATGATGCCGGGATGAGCTGCCAGCTCGACTGCACAGGCGCCGTTGCCCCTAGCAACCCGCTCCGGCCATTGGGTTGACCCACCCACCCTCCTCTGCCGCCATTTGGTAGAGCGACGACGCCTCGAGCACAAGCGACGACCCCTCGGAGCCAGCCAACACCTCCAATTAAGTCAGCGCTAGCTGGAGGACAGTCCAAGATGTCTTTCATTGCACTCGAATCGAATGCTTGGCAGGTAAGAGTTTCAATCGGACGGTTTTCGGGGTTTTCTCGCCGGGTATCGGGGACGGGCGGGCGGGAAGAGCGAATGACGAAGCCCGGGGACGATGTTCTGTGGGTAAATGACCCCGAGGGTTCCGTTTTGGTCCGGGTTTTAGGGGTATGTCGGGGTTATGTCGAACGGTGGGTAGTATCGTCTGATCTAAGGTCGCAATTTTTGATTTTTGAATTTGATCGGTCGGAGATGGGTTATGCCCAAATTTTTGTGGGACATTGTCGGACGGGAAATTTTGATTGTTGGGTTTGTTAAATGTGGGTAGTCTCGTCGGATCTGAGCTTGTGATTTTTTATTTGTGAATTTGATTGTTCGAAGATGGGTTATGCTCGTTGCCGGACAATTTGTTCGGTATTGTTGGATGGAAATGATTTGTTGGATCGACGGATGGAAAATTTGGATTGTTGGAGTTTTTCTGGGTTTTGTTTCGGTCTAAAGAATATGTTTGTATTGTTTGAGATGGAAGGAATGCTGTGATACATTGTAAGAGGGGAAAATGTGTTATGTAAGATGTCCCGAGGAGTGTTGTAAGAGGAGCCCCGTGGCTAGAAGACCGATTGTTTAACAATTGTTGGTTTAAAGTGAGGTAACAATTTAATGGTATATTGTGTTGTGAAATAAAATGATTTGTTGTAACATTCTTTATTTTTAAGAGATGAATTTTTACAATTGTTGGATTTTTATCAATGAAGTGATGCTGGAATTAAATAATGAAATAATGATGAAAGTTAACAATGAAATTTTTGCAGTTATAATAAAGAAATTTGTATTTTAACAATGAATTTTGTTGTAAAATACATTTCAATAATAAAATCATTGTTTGCAACAATGAAATGTATATTTTTAACAATTAAATGTGCATTTTCAAGACAATCAAATAATTGTTTTTATAATGAAAAGTACATTTTTAATAATCAAATCAGTTTTCAACAATGAAAAATGCATTTTTAACAATCAAATCATGTTTTTACAATGAGAAATGCATTTTTCAACAATATAATATAAATTTTGAACAATAAAATACAAATTTCTAACAGTAAAATACATATTTTAAACAATAAAAATGATGAATGGCAGTCCAAAATCCACCCTTACTCCCAACAATCATAAATCAACCCAAAAATCAAGATTCAAAACCCCAGAACATCAACTATTCATCAACAATAACATTTCCATATACTTGTTATACTTGATGCAAGTTTCGGGGTTTGGTCAAAGGCGGAAGCGGCTTTGAAGGTGAGAATCTTTTGAAGGTCTTTAATGTTGCCGGAAAGAGTTGAGTTTAGGGTTAGGTGAGGCTGAGTATGTTGTGATGTTTGTTTGCTTGGTTATTGTTGAGTTATTGTTGAGTTTTGGGTGTGTTGTGAATGAGGAAATGTGAGTTTGGTTGGTTAAGAAAATTCGATTGATTAAATGGAGCTGCCTGTGACGTTTATTTACAGAATTAGGAGTGTTTGTGTTGTATAATTAATGAATAAATCAATAATGGGTTTAATAAGCCACGGAGTAAAATGTTGAGTTTTGGTTTGGATTGTTGTTTTTTTATTGTTTAAAGATGAGGGATTGTGATTTGTTGTTTTGGGGGGTTAACTATAAAGGTTTGACAATGGAATGATGAGTTTAACAATGTAATTGTTAGTTATAACAATGAATTTTTGAAAATTTTGTATGAAATAATTATTTTGAATAATGAAATGATGAATTTCAATAATTGAAAGTGTTATTTCAACTATATGTTGATTTTTAACACTGAAATAATGAATTTTGTATTTGAAATAGTCATTTTTAACAATGAAATACTGAATTTTGTGTTAGAAATGGTCATTTTTAACAAAGAAATATTGTAATGAGCCATTTCAGCAATAGGGAATTTTTTACAATGCAATACTAAATTTAAGGCAGAAAATGATCACTTTTCAATGAGTTTGTACGTTTGAACCAAAAATTGAAAAATTCAACAATTAAAACATTGATTTTTAACAATGACGTGTGAATTGTTGATTTTTCATTTTTTTAACATAGAAATAGCAAATTTCAACAATAATATTGTTTATTTTATCATTTTTAACAATTGAATAGCAAATTTCAACAATAATATTGTTCATTTTATCATTTTTAACAATGAAATAGTGAATTTCAACAATCAAACAGTCACTATTACACATTTTTAAGAAATTGTTGATTTTTAACAAAGATTAAAAATTTTAACAATAAATTTTATTTTCATTTTCTAACAATGAAATTGTTGATTTTTTATTTGTAACAATGAAATAGCCAATTTCAACAATTAAACCATCACCATCACACATTTTAAAGAATCCACATAAATTTTAACATCCCATTCTAACATCCCATTCTAACATCATATTGTTACATCTCACTTCCTAAAACCATATTCAACAAAAAAAATTCATCAACAATGCAAACTCAACAATAAAAAAATTCATCAACAATTCAAACTCAGCAATAAAAAAATTCATCTACAATCCAAACTCAGCAATAAAAAAAATTCATCAACAATCCAAACTCAACAATATTCATCACCCCATAATTCCATTATTCCATCAACCAACAATACCCCCACCCCCTTCCCACCCCCCTCAAAAAAATCATCCCATCCTCATTGGTAGACCACACAACACAATATCCCAACAACAATCCCCACAGATCATTACTATTCACCCGCCACGTCACGAAACTCCGAAAACCCTAATCATAATCATCCCACCGAAACACAGCGGTGACGTCATGCAGTGTTTATCCATAACGGTTTCTTCTTGTACACTACGTGTTTTGCCATAAGGACGACGCGACACAAAGAATCAGTTGGTTGGTTGGTTAGAATTGAATGGGGAAGGGAAATTTATCCACTGGACTCATCTCTGGGACTGTGGACTGTGGCTAGTTATCCAAAGCTCTCGTCTCTCACTCCTCGTCCTTGGGCTTAGAACGGTGGGTGGTTTCATTGATGGCTGTGGCGGGTTTTGTTTACACAGTATGAGTTTGGAAGATGGAGAGTTGAGAGGAAGGAAAATAAGGTTGGAGAGGGATACGGATGGGAATAATTAATGGGAGGTTTGGGATGATATTGGGGGATTGGATGGTTTTTGGTGGTTGGTTGGTTGGTGGGGTGGGTTGATTGTTTAAAGGTGAGGTTTTTGGGTGTTGTTGGGGTGAGCAGTTGGGTTTGATAATGATTTTTTGGGTTTTAACAATGTTGATAATGGAATTTTGGATTTTTAACTATGAAATTTGGATTTTTAACAATGAATTTTGGATTTTTAACTATGAATTTTGGATTTTTAACAATGAATTTTAGATTTTTAACAATGAATTTTGGATTTTTAACAATGAATTTTGGATTTTTAACAATGAAATTTTGGATTTTTAACAATGAAATTTTGGATTTTTAACAATGAAATTTTGGATTTTTATTTTAACAATGAAATTTCGAATTTTTATAATGTATTTGAATTTTTTAACAAAAGTAATCATTTTCAACAATGATAAAGTTATTAATCTTAACAATGAATCAATTTTAACAATAAAAAAGTCAGTTTTAACAATGAAAATGCAATTTTAACACTGAAACAACAGTGAACAGATGATTGTTTCTGACAATTGCAAAGTGGTATAAAGAAAAGGAGTGAAATGTTGATTTTTTTACAATTTTAACTTGTTTTTACAAAATGCAAATAAAAAATAAAATAATAAAACACAATTGGTTGAAATTGCCTTCCAGTGACTGCATTACATTATTCAACTTCCCCAATACACAAGTGAATTTCTGATTTACAATTTATGACGTCACACATTTCCATCTTCACATTGTCAATTCATCATCTTTCAGAGAATTCTGCAGAATATTTTATAAAGGCCACTTCCAAATTAAGTGAAGCAATCCATTAGAAAAAAGATTTATTAATTACAACATAGTCATAATGTTTTTTAACAATGTAATGGTAAGTTTTAACAATGAAATATTGAATTTTAACAATAAAAAACACTTGCTTATGGAAAAACATCACAACTGTGACGTAAATATTAGCATAATTAACATAATCAACGGAAATCGACGGATAAAAATCAATTATTAGCCGTTGCAGCTGCGCAATAGTGATGTGATGACGAAAATTTAAATCGCAACTCGTACACCTTCCCTCGCAATTTTTTCCGGCGATCGACGTTGGGTGTTGCTGTGTTTGACGCGTGTAGGGCGTCGAAGACACGAGTCGAACAGTTATCGAGGTGATTTGGGAAGCTGCGTTACCCGGCAACCACATCTCTAATCCCATTTGGGTCATTGGGACTGTCCATCTCGGCGGCTCCCTGTGTGGCCCTTGCAGTCACGTCACATTTATGTCATGCCAGCCGACGGATAAATGGATAAATGGATGAACGTATATATTGAAGCAAAAAGAACGAAGGCCCAATTTGAATAGGAAAATATAAAATGAAGTGAGATTTCCATATAAATTGACTTGCCGGTTGCAATAATGCACAGGTGTGAGAAAAGCCAAATCAAAATGGAGATTTCATTATTGGATCAAACATGGCGGCGTTTTTTGTTTTGGCGGGAGTGGGGTTGGGTTGGTGGGGGATCTGAAATTTGTTAAATGAAAATTTATTGAAATCCTGGAGAAATTTGTTAAATTTTAATAAATCTTGGAGATTTTAAGGAATCAGTATAGAATCCCAGAAATTCTTAAAAATTTCAAAAATCATTCAAAATCTCAAAATTTTTACAAAATCTGTGAAATTTTGGCAAAATAATTTGAAATCTTCCAAAATCACTTGAAATCTTTTATAATCTCTTGAAATTTTCCACTAAAATCCCGCGAAATCTGTTTTAAAATCCCACAAACCATTTAAAAATCTCAAAAATCCTTAAAAATCCCAAAACCCACTCAAAAATCATTCAAAATTTGACACGAAATTTTTTTTACAAAATCTCTGAAATTTTGGCAAAATAATTTGAAATCTGTCAAAATCTCTTGAAATCCTTCATAATCTCTTATCATTCAAAATCTCTTGAAATTTTTGCACTTTTTGCACTTTGTTTTGGCGGGAGTGGGGTTGGGTTGGTGGGGGATCTGAAATTTGTTAAATGAAAATTTATTGAAATCCTGGAG
>JAQFZO010003029.1:0-10762 GCA_034695885.1 Geophilus flavus | reverse complement strand
AATGCAACATAAAAAAATTTTATAAATTTCATTTTATATGACTAGATTACCGATTGCTGTCAATTTAACAAAAACAACAGCAAAAGAACAAATAAACAAGGCCCTGAGGTCTATAATCTTACCAATCTTCAGAAATAAATTCATTTAGTAAGTCAAAGAATGATGAAATATCAAAGAAAACATTGTGTTTATGTTGCATTTTTAAATTTCAGTTTTATCCAAATTGCAAATGACAATATGGAACAAAGGGAAACTGTTGCCAACGTTTTGTACGCTGCCAACCAATTGGCGAAAATAATTCCCGGCGGTTGGAGAAATGTCAGAAGTGTTTTCCTGTCAACAAGAGTGAAACCGGCTATTCCGGTTTATGCTGACACGAGTAAGAGGATGGTGGGATTCTTGTTCATCATTTATTGATTTGTTACTGTTTTTCTCAGGTGCTGGAAATGATGTAATTATTCCTTCTGATGAAGTGGAAGATCCCGAAGCCGAAGAGTTAACTACGCTGCCGGGAGCTAAAGTTAAAGTTTATTCTGATGGCAGAGTCAATATTTTGCGTGGCGATGTCAAGGATGAAATTATGGATGACGAGGTGATGGACGATTAATTCAATAAAAGTTTTATAAATGGAAAATCGTGTCTGTTATATGAGTCCGGTTTGGTTTAAACTGAATTGATTTGCTTTACAGTCAACTCTTTGAAACCCGGACAGTGTCCAGATTTTACAAAGTTTTCTCACTGCGAATGGGCTTGAACTTTAACAATAAAAACATGCGGGCTGTAAACTGAACGTCAGGTATGGTGTATAATGTCATGTGACTTTTTCACCATATGACTAATCGGAATTTCTTCGATTTTTAACGAAAATCTTTGTTCTCTTTCGGAAAGGGAACGCCGATTTTCGTTAAAAAAATGCAAGAAAATATTGAAAAATCGATGTTCTGATAAGGAATTCCAATAAAAAATCGATATTAGTCGTACGGTGAAAAAGTAGTGACGTCGTTCGTTTAATCCATCCCCTTAAAAATAAACTTTCTTTTAAAATTTCATTAAATGTCCGGCTTTTACAGTGACAAAGTGTCCACAGTCCAGTGCCCAGATTTCACTGCTGATTTTCCTTTTGATTACTTTAAATGGGCCTGGGCCCACAACTTGTTATAGTTCTTGTCCAGTTTTTACAGCTATGGCCGGATTTCACAGAGTTGGCTGTATTATGAACCAAAACTGGAATGAAATCAGTTGGGTTCCATCACTGACTGAAAAATATACATTTTAACAGCTTAGATCAGAATTCAACACCAGACTGCAGTTACCTCCTAAAAATTATTAATCTTTTTGGAGGTAACTTGAGCCAAGTCGTAGACTTAAGAGAAATCCACACGATTTCACTTGAAAAGGATTTATTACAATTTTTCTTGTACAAAATCATTCATTGAACCTTACGGCTTATCACCACCTTCAAAATTTTCTCTTTCAAAGACTGTCAAACATTTCCAGATTCCTCAGACTTCTTCACCGATTGATCCTTCTTCTCTTTCTCCTTCAATCCTACGGATTTTTTTTTAGGATGTCTCTTACGTTTACGAGGAGCCTCACCTTTCCCACTTTTATCCGTCTTCTCCACATCGCTCGATCCGCCATCGCTGTTCAAAACCTTTGCTTTCATTTCAATCTTCTCCACGTTCGCTTCTCCCGTCTTTTTCGACGATGCTGCTGCGTCGAAAGTCTCCTTACGACTCAACGAACCAGCGGTCGCTAATTCTTTCCCAATATCATTATCTTTCGGAATATTTCTCAATTTTGGTATCGCGCCTTTTTCCATATCTCGGACCGTATCTGGAGCCTTCACAAGAATTTTTTTCCCGCCGCTGGACGTTGCCGAACTCTCGGTCGCATTTTTCTCTACATCTCGGATGGTCAACATTCGTGTTGGATTCGTCTTTAGTTTGTCCTTTTCCGTATTTGTTGGCTTGATGCCGGCTCTTTCTAATGATTTTGACAATTCGTCTGCATCGTCCCCGCACGGACCTGTACTGTCCGTGCTCTCGGTGACAATTTCAGAGTTTGATCCGACAACGCGGTCCCGCATTTTGCTCTGGGGACGAGAGAGTCTGTTTAAGAGGTCTTCGTCTATTCCCATTCCCACTTGTTCTTGGGATTTGATAGCCGACTTTCCTTCCATCCATGACGCGAAGGCTTCACCTCCCAGTTCTTTTACGTCGTGACAGCCGTTTGACGTGATCATTTGGCCGTTTTTCTTGACGATCACTAATTGGGGGATTCTTATGACAGCAAAGGTTTTTGCCAGAGCGTCACTGGAATAAAATGAAAAATTGTTTAAGCATTTTAAAATATTTTCACTTAATGTCCCTTAAATTCAAAATTGCAACACCAAAGGAAGTTATATAGAATTATTCAATTGATGAAGGTAAAAATCTAGTTTTAAAAAAAAATAAACAATGCGCATTTTATATTTGAAAACTATAAATAACTTCAATCATTAACTGTAAATCAGTGTCTTCAAACACAGTAGACATCCATTCCCCGTGCGCCTCCTTCATGTAAGTCTTTGCCGATTCCGGTGATTCATCAGCCGAGACGAATACGATTTCGAACGGTTTTTTTTTGCTTCGGAGCTCTTGGTAACAGTCGACCAAACAGGGAGTGAAGGAACGACAAGGCACACACCAATGTGCCGAGAAATAAAAACCCACTATTTGTGCATTTCTCAGCGCTTCGACGGCGGGAACTTCTTGAAAAGTATCACCGGTTTTCTTCAAAAGTGTTTTCCCACGCAGCAACTCCATTTGGAATCTAAATATCAAAATTATTATTAGAGTTAAGCCTACTGTTATGGAAATATTAAGAGTTGGGTGATTTTAAATGTGAGTCGGCCGATATTCGTTTTGTTGTTGGAATAAACTTACGTTCAGTACATACTGTTTATGCCTATGACCTAAAACCACAGTAAATCCCGACGGAATCAAAAAATTCAGTAGTTTATAGGCAACTAGCAAACGCAAAAAATTATATTTTTCTGTCAAAAGAGGGCTAATGATGGATTTTTTGTTTTAGTCTTTTGTTTGTTTACTTTTTCTCCTTGCTAGGCAGTAATGCTGGCTTTCGAGTTAGGTTTGAAGTTTCGGATAAGATGTCAAGAAGCCAATAAATAATATTACCTAATAAATTACAAACCGTAGTTAACATTTATTTTCTGACTGATATCCCATTTCATTTATAATTAATTATAAAGAAAGTAAGAAATAACTGGGTGCTTAAAGGCAAAGACCGACAGACCACTCGTGTAGCAATATTTAATTTCCAGATTATGACAAAACAAAAAAGAAAAACAGCCATATCTTAAAACAACTGAATAAGGCATAAACTGTTTACCATACACAATTTAATCAAAAATTAAATATACGGTACCTCAGTCACCAATTAACTTTGGAAAATACGTCATTATCACATTTACAGAATCCAACGGTGGACCCATGCATTGATACACAGAAAATTTCTTCAAACACGGCAATTTTATTCCCCTAAACAAGGCAGACCTCATCTCAATATGTGCAAATTCCAACTCCTCCAAATACGGACATCTCAACAAAATCTCTCGAACATCAAAAATCCGCAAGTTGTTCACATGCAAACAAGAAACAGACTTCGCAATCAATCGTTCCTGCTCGCCACAAATGTTACAATTTTCTAAACACAATTTAATCAGATTGGGCATCTTGCAGAACAAAAAATTCAACTCGATGTGCTGAACAGAAATCAATTTCAATTGACTGATTGGAAAAATTTCGTCGTTATTCTGCGAAAAGACCGATTGAGCGATGTCATTGAAATTCCTTTTGGGCAATAAACCGGAATTTGTGTCCGTGTTTTGACTCGCAAACCAAAGAGTAAACGCATCTAGATATCCGCAATTTTTACAAATACTTTTCATCGTCTTCAAGCCGCAATTGTGAGGTAAAATCAGTTCAACTTGTTTCAACGCATTGAAATCCTTTAAAGCCGGTGAAAATTTTTTTCTGGGCGAAGGCGAAAATGACAAACAACAACTGTAATGTCCAAGACTCAGATTTTGAAGGTTGTTTCCAATTTTCTTCTTTTTGTGAACTCTCAGATGCAGAAATCCGAATATGTCGTGGAAAGTGAAGCTTTCCAGTAATGGTAGTTTTGTGAGAACCGTGAAGGCCATCGATGGTGTTGTTGAAGTGTTGCAAATGTGTAAACTTCGCAGGTTTTTCTTCATGGGTTTCATTTTGATTATGGATTTTATTAATTTGTTTCCCACTTGCATGCAGCCTTCGAGATTTAGGTTTACTAGGTTTTGGCATTGGAGTAAAACGTTTTTGATGTCTTTGCTCGTGTTCACCGTGTTATTGCAGAGGTTTAGGGTTTTTAGGTTTTTAAAACACGTGATTGCTTGGAGGTTTTTGACCGGTCTTGGGATTATTAGTTCTTGTAAATTCTGAAATGCAGAAAATTTAATTTTTATGGGTGTTAGATTTTAACAAAACCATGGCCAAAAGTATTAGACCATATCAGCAGAAAACAAATTTTTATTTCTCTTCCATAACTTTAAAGTGGTAAAAGATAAATACAAACACTAAATAGCACAAGAAAGATCAGTTTTTACACTACAAAACTTAATAATTAAATTTAAAAAAATGTCATATTTAACTCCTGAAAACTTACCGTAACCTTCAATATTATACCACCTTATTTTGTTCATAAAAGTATTCGACCAAACTAACTTATGGAATATGGATGAATTAGAAGCGAGTGGGCCCTCCTTTATGATGGTTTAGTATTTAATGTTGCTCTTCAACATCCCTTTATTTCTCAGATCATTTCGATAAGAATTATGGAGGCAGTGACTTTTTGAAAATCCATAATATTTGCTGATTAGTTTTTCCCCATTCATAACTTTTTTGAAGCTTCCTTAGCCCAATACTCCTGATTAGGGAAGTTTCATAAAGAACTGACGTACCTAAATCTGTCTAGTTTTTAAAATTTCTCCAACTGGTTCTCGAGTTATGGACAAAATTTAAAAACCTGAACTTTTCTTAGGGGAATAATGCATGGAGAGACTGTATGTACAAGACAAATGTTGGCAGATGCCAACACGTAGAAGAGCTGTGATTAAGACCAAAGGAGGGCCCACTCGTTTCTAACTCATGCTTAATTTATTTTGGTCTAATTTGTCCACAAAATAAGTAGTGGTATAATATTTTTGTCCTAGGTTACTTTGTTTAGGTTGTTTTCAGTCGTTAAATATGACATTTCTGTTAATTTCTTTACACGGTTTTGTTGTGTAAAAACTGCTCTTTCTTGTGCTATTTAGTTTTTGTATTTATATTTATATTTTACCACTCCAAACATGGAGAAGGAAATAAAAAATTTCTGTGTTTGCTGATGTGGTCTAATACTTTTGGTCATGGATTGTAGATTAAATAAATTTTACATCTTTGGCTTCTGTCGATATTAATGTTGATAATTCTTGCATGTCTAAGTTTTCTCGCCAAAACCAAAGATTTAATGTGGGTGATCCGGATTCCAGAAGCCAAATTGCATGGCCGATGGAGAAATAGCCCCAGTTCAGGTACATGTAATCCATGATTGCTTTTGATATGTGAATTGCTAAGTAAAAGAAACAGAAAAGATGTTTTTAAAATATTGATTTGAATTTAAATTTTAATTACTCACGAAAATGAATGTAATCCCTAGTCTTCAATTTCAATTCGCAAATTTCTTCGATGGTTTTTGTATTTTTGAAATTCCAAGCAAAGAAAATCATCCGCGCCACCGGACATAAACAGACATTTTTTAGTGTAGACAACATTATTGATTTTATTTTATTTTTTATGGGTTTAAATCGATAGTTTTACATTAAATTGGGAATAAAATACTGTATCCTTGGCGGCAACGAAATGTGTGCGCTTATTATGAATATGATCAGACATGAATTGACGTGATGTGAGTTTTTAGAAATGGTTGACAATGACTTTGAGCGATGCTCACAAGTAAAACTCGACAATAATGGAACATAAATTCTGTTATTGCGATTGTTGAAATCGTCCTTTCCGCCATTGTAATTTCCTTGCCCCCTTTTCGGAAACACATACGTGTTTGTGGGTTTTCTGAATCCTTCAAAATCGTCTCTTTCGGACCAGATTTCCTTTTGCACAATTTAGAGACTCAGATTTCAAAACTGCCTCGACACCTGCTGTCGATTTCTAACCCTGGTCCCTCGAGTTCCGTTGGTCCGTATGGACAGGGTCGATTTAACTTAAAGCCCCTGTTCTATCCCACAAGACATGATCTGAAGAAGCAAGAACAAATCCGCCAGACTATTCTGCTACAAAAGACACTACAGTATGCCATTCCACATTACTGCAAGAAGAAAGAAACAACCAACTGCAAGAGATTGTCCAGTCATTCCTTCTAACAACATATACGGAAGGTGCTTGTTACTCCTGCCCATCCGCAGGGGTCCATCCACTATGCCATTGCCTAACCATCTGCTTGCAATCGAGCCTACACAGTCAACACAGTTCGAAGGCAATGCAGAGAAGTCACTGCAAAATCAATTGGACTCCCTATAAATATGAAGTAGAATATAACTTGAACCTACTTAGAACCTGACCAATTGGATGATGCATAGTGTAGAGGGGTTTTGTTATACAGTAGTGTTTATAAGGTGTATGGTATACTACAATTGTATGAAAATCTTTCTTGATTGGCTGGAGGGCTTTGGATTCCCTTACAAAATGTTTAGTCAGTTTGTAGTCATTTTAAATTTTAGTCTTGTTCATAAAGTGATCAAACAGTGATGAAAATTGATCATTTTTTGATCACTTTATGGACTTTTATGATCAAAATGATTTTTTTTTTGATAATTGCAGTCTTCAGGCAGTGGAGCCATATATTCACTGATAACTTATCAAGTCGCAAAATTATGATCTTTTATAAGTTTTGTTCAAAATATAAACAAACTCAAAATTTCTCCTATAAAAATAAATAAATAATAAAGAACGAAAGAAATCCGTAAATATAACGTGACATTTTGAAGATGAGAATACACCTCAAAGCTGAATCTAGACAAATTAAATTTGGATACAATCTAAAAATAGAACAAGCCGTCAGTTCCTATCTTTTTCATTCACAATCTAGCCAAGTACAATTCAAGTTCATATCAATAACGTTACTAAATATCAGTGTCAAACTCAATTTTCAAACTACAAGTATGACTTCCAAAGGTCCGATCGACACGAATTTTGTAACAGTATTCAGATACGTGCTCGAACAGCAAAGAAAAGTTCCAGGAGCGACCGGTGAATTGACTCAACTACTCAGCACCATCTTAACATGCATCAAAGCCGTAACTAATGCCGTACGCAAGGCTGGAATCGCCAAATTGTAAGTTCAGAATTATTAATTAAAGATAAAAATAGAATTTTAAATTTTTTATTTATAAAAAAAAAATTGTTTACATTTTATATAATTTTTTTATTCCTAAAATTACTCATAAAAATTAATAAAAATATCATTTACACTTAATAACTATCAAAATGACCAATTTATGTTGCGATTCCGGTTTAAAAACACGAAAAACTCGCACATTTCTAAAATTCCGACGTCAGTCAATAACAGAAAACAAATGACGTCATAGTCTCTGATAAACACATCGTCTCGGCGAGATTCAAGGTCACCGTAAACCGCGCCCATTTTTTTGACCAATAAGGAAGCGGAACAGGTGGTAGCAGCGACTCGCCGGATATCTTGTCGGTTTTGACACGTGTACTGGCCTTGATGGTTTGATTGCGAGCGGAAAATTTTCATCTACAGCACAAATTAATCACTTAGCGTTAGCAAAGACACCAAACCAAAATGGCTATCGATACAAATTGCATGACTTTCAGCCGGTACATGTTGGCACAGGAAAGGAAATTCTCCAACACGACCGGAGAATTCACACAATTAATGAACTGCATTTTGACCGCTGTCAAAGCAATCGGATCCGCCGTGAGAAGAGCCGGAATCGCTAAACTGTAATTTTTAATTTGTAATTCTGATAAGTGTGACTAAAATTAATTTTTTTACTTTATTTTATGAATTATTAATATTTCTTTGTTAATTTTTACTTTTTTAGGTATGGCATCGCGGGTGAAACCAACGTTCAAGGCGAAGAACAGAAAAAATTGGATGTTTTGGCTAATAATTTGTTCATAAATATGTTACGAACATCGTTTACGACCTGTTTGATGGTTTCGGAAGAAAATGAGAATGTGATAGAAGTTGAAACAGATCATCAGGGAAAATACGTTGTCTGTTTTGATCCTCTCGACGGATCATCAAACATCGATTGCCTCGTCTCTATCGGATCAATTTTCTGCATTTATCGAAAAGTAATTTTATAAAATTTTCAAATTTTTAAATTACGGAGATTAATTTTATTTTTAAATTATTTCCTAGGTGTCACCAGGTCAACCGGTCGTCGGTGATGCACTTCAAGCCGGTCGAACCATCGTTGCTGCCGGTTATGCGTTGTATGGAAGTGCGACTATGGTTGTTTTAACTACGGGACAAGGAGTTAATGGATTCATGTTGGATCCTGTAATTTTTTTTTTTAGTTTTTTGAACAAATAATCGAATTTTAAATATTTTTAAATTTTTTTTTCTTGTGTAGGCAATCGGTGAATTTGTTCTGACCGACGCTGACATACAAATCAAGCCTCGTGGAAAAATTTACAGTATCAATGAAGGATATGCTCAATACTGGGATAAGGCCATAACTGAATATGTTAACAGCAAAAAGTTCCCTCAGGTATTTTATGTTACAGTCGAGGCCAGGAACAGTCCGCTTATTAGAGTCCATTTCAAATTCCCCGATTTTTCCTCCGTTGATTTACATGTAATTAAAGTCCGATTTAAATAAGAAATTCACTTTTAAGAGTAACTTGACGGCCTTTTTTGTTATTTTGGCTCGGGTATGAGAGCTTTTCAGCAAATTACGCCATCCATTTGTAGTTATTTATTACTATCGAGATCTGAATGTGAAATAATGGCTTCTAAACGATGTACTTTATCAATTGAAGATTTTCGGAAGGTCGTAAAACTATAAAACTTAAAGAAAATAGCTGAAAAATACGGGATTCGACTAGTATAAGCGGATTCGACTAGTAAAAAAAATAGGAAAAATCAAAAAATTAAATAAAATTTTCTAATTTCAGTCTGGAAAACCTTATGGCGCACGTTATATCGGCTCTATGGTGGCAGATGTTCATCGTACTTTGAAATACGGTGGAATTTTTATGTACCCTGCTTCGACCGAGTCACCGAAAGGAAAGGTATTACGGTATTTAAAAAAAATTATACTTATATAAAAAAAAATTTGTTTTAATTTTTTAAATTAAAATTTCAGTTGAGACTTTTATACGAGTGTAATCCAATGGCATTTATCATTGAACAAGCCGGAGGAAAAGCGAGCAACGGAAGCATTCCCATTCTGGACATCAAACCCGAAGCCATTCATCAGCGCACACCGATTTTCCTCGGTTCTCCGGAAGATGTGGATGATGTTTTGAAACTCATTGCTGCGAACAAATCATAGATTTATACTTTTGATTTTTATTTTTCAACCGTTTAATTTGTGCAGTTTTAAAGGGGAATTTAGAGTAACAATTTGTTTTAATATTTTTTTTAATGGACCTTAATAGAATTAACAATTATGTAATTGTAATCTTCAGAATTGAAGCCATAAATAACTTGTAAGTTGGTATACTACTTGTCAATAAAATCATGAGCATTTTAAAAATATTTATTTTAATTTGTTAGAAACTTACTACGTAGTAAAATCATTAAGTCCGCTTCAAATTAGTGCAGAAGGCCATGTAGAAAAGGTTTCTATTGCAATTAATTTTTATTATGTTTATACAGATAATATTCAATTATAAAAATACAAGTAAACCATTCATTAGCCTGATTTTGAGAGAGAAAAAGAAAATTTTAAATTCTGAAAATACAGTAAACAATTTATATCATATAATTCAAATTTTAATTTACTGATCGAAATTTTAGCATCAACGGGAAAGAAAATTGCATACTGAATAATTAATTAATTTATTACATTTTTATCCCAAATTTTGTCAGAACATAATTTACTATAATATGAACAAAAATGAATAAAAATAAAAAACTTCTTATGCAAAGGAAAAATGTTTTTCCTACTCATGAAATTTTTACTTATTTATTTATTTATTTATTTATTGCAATTGTACACTTGAATTAAACCCGGGTAAAATGTGTGCAGATATTTTGCAGTTCCTAGGCCAATCTGCAGAATATTTTCATGAATTTTAGAATTTTGCAGGTTTATTTCTTTAGGAAATTTCTTGATATAATGAATCAAGAATGGATCCATTCTTGAATGAATTTTTCATTCGTATGGTTTAATTCAAGTGTACAATTGCAATAAATAAATAAGTAAAAAATTTAAATACAAAAAACTTCAATCAAGATATTTGTCGTGACAGAATTGGGTACCTACTAAAAGTTGATTCACATTATGTTTTTGGACTTTTTTTGAATCCTCTCTTCATGAGTATAGTACCAAAAATCGACTTTGAAAAATGTGCGGAACCATACGAAAATCATTGTTGAAGTTACTGTACACTAGGTAAGTTCATAAATGAATTTAAACATGTGCATTTCGGTTTACACATGTGCAATATGTGTTTGCACCAATCAT
>JAQFZO010003028.1:0-10762 GCA_034695885.1 Geophilus flavus | reverse complement strand
TTCAAACCCTTGCTGTCCACATAACTAAAAAAATCTGCAGATTTTTTTTTTTTTAAAAAGTGCAGACAATTTGCATGAAACTCTGCAGTTATTTGGTCGCTTTTTCAAAAATTCTGTATAATTTCTGTAAAAATTTTGCATATTTTTTGAATTTTTGCATAAATTCTCAACTCAACTGTAGATTTTTTGCAAAAAATTGCAGATGTAATTAAATTGTGCAGAAATTTTGCAGATTTTGCCTGCATAGTTAATAATTTTTAAAAAATAGTTAAAAAGATTGAAAAATTTTTTGAATTGTTTTTGAAGCTTGCTTAAGATCCCTCGTAACAGCTTGTTTGTGTTTAAACTTCAATTTAATTATGCTTTCAAATTTCTTAAAAGTGTGGTCCATTTGGTCTTGTCAACAGATTGCATGTACCAATACCTACCCAACTAAAAAAATCTGCAGATTTTTTTGCAAAAAGTGCAGACAATCTGCAAAAAAATCTGCAGTTATTTGGTCGCTTTTTCAAAAATTCTGTACAAATTTTTCGTATTTTTCTGATTTTTAGGCCAACCAATTCCGACAAACATGGTGGTCCACCAATACAAGGCCTGTTTGATCACACATGTACACCAACATCGAGATCTCCTTTAGTCAGCGGCTCCATTTCACCACCACTTCCCAGAAGCAATGCATCCATGTATGCTTCGACGACAACCACACCAGTCAGAATAGAATCCATGATGGGCCAAGATAATACCCCGACGAAAAGTTATGACCGACTAAGATCTGGCGCTGATGGGGGGGAAAAAGCACCGAAAAAAACAAGGAATGGTGCTTCCTCTGAGGCGAGTGCTTTCACCGCTTCGACTGAACCACCCCGACGCCCCTATAGCGCATATTCAAACACACTATCCTCCCAGATTCCAAGTAGTCTAAGACCAAGATCAGTCCAGCCGTCGATGTTCTCTTCTTCATCATCGGCGGGTCGTCCATCGAATGTGAAGTACAAGATACATTCATCGGGTCTTGAAATACCATACACCCTCATCAACAAAGGAGAAGGATACCTCTTGATATCGGAGTACTCAAAAACATATCTCACCATCGAACAAACAATGAAAAGAATCAAAGATGAAATTGAGGATTTGATTACCACACGGGAACAGAAGCGATTGAAAATTGACCGTTTAAAAGCGAGAGCAAAAAAGACTACCAAGAAATCTGACCTTGATAAACTTGAGAAGATGATTAAGGAATTCGAACTGGTATACGATTCTATCACTACCAACATTTCCAGAAACACGAAGGTGAGAAAGGCAATAGCCAACGAAGCAGACATGCGCAGATTAGGCTTGTAATCCATCAAATCCCACAAAAGCGAACAGGTTTTTTCTACAAAGCGAAAGATTTACTATTAATTGGTGAAACATTTTATTCGCTCGATGTCAATTTTATGAAAATGTTTGATAGTGGCCACCAATTGAAATTGACTCTGGCGAATGAACTTTTATGTTTGTCATTACTAAATTTTATAAGGTATTATTTTTTTTAAATTTTTTTTCTTTTATCTTATATTTTGCCATTTTTGTTATAATCGAAATTGATGTTTACATTTCTTCAGAGTAAATAAAAACCTGTTAAGTAGATTTTCATTTTTTCAGAAAATAATTTTTACTACTCCGTTATACAAGTAATGAAAAACTTGAATTTCTTTAAGAGTTTAATGAATATTAAAAAAAAATGACTTAGGATGATTTAAAGACCAACCAGAGGTCTTATTTCGTGTATGGTGTTTGAAATTTGGTGAAAAAATTAAAAACCTCAAAAATGGGTTTTCTCAATTTTTCCGATAACTCGAGAACCGGATGAGATAAAATTAAAAACTAAACTGATTTAGGATGTTGGATTTATTGGTAAACTCCTCTAAATTGGATGTATGGGTCTTTAAATCATCTTAAGTCATTTTTTTAAAATATTCATTAAACTCTTAAAGAAATTCAAGTTTATCTCACCATCAAATGGACAAAGATCGATTTTATTATATTTATATCAAACAAATCACTTTATTAATCCATTCTTCTTTAAAAAGTAAAAGAAAATGTATACGATACAATAATTACTTTATACTTTGTTAATTCAAATACAAAAAAATGGAAAAAAAATTATTTTGAATCTTCGATGGTTCCTCTGGCCAGATCAGTCATTTTCGGATATTTCAGTTTCTTCTTATCCAATTCATCTTGAGCCCATAGTAATAATTTGAGCAGATTTGCTAATTTCGGCGTGGTCGAATCTTGATTTTCCATTTTAAGAATGGCCGCGTTCAATTCGCTCGCAACCTTCTGTCTGTGCGAAGGATGAAGCAAATCTCCAAACGGTGATCTCTCTGGTTCTTCGAAGGCGAGCAATGCCAATGTCCGCTCCAATTCTGACAAAACCTAGAGAGAAAATTTGTTATTAATAAATTGTTATTGATACTTTTCCATGTATCATAAATGAAAAAATCGGTCAAAACTTTCTATAAAAATATAAATAAAAATTTCAGTAGCTGGTTTCACAAAGTAGTTATCATTTCTTGGTAAAATGTTATATACCGCATTTCTTCTTCGGATAATAAATGCAACTTATATTTAAAAAAAGCTGTTTTCGATGCGGTTTATAATCTTTTAAATTTAAGTACGAAGGCTTTGACCACAGGTGATTGCATAGTAAAATGTTCATCGAACCACTGCATTACTGTGGAAAAGTTTAATTCAGTACTCGTAAACAATAGGCACATTTACTATTAATAATCAAATTTTGATTTTAATTTTGTGATGCAATTTTCGTCCACACATAGCTATTGCACAGCTGTAACAATTAATAATTGTTTTTTATCCCCTTAAAATTTAATTATGCTAATATTTACATGTAGCAAAGTGATGACGAAAATTGCATCACAAAATTAAAATCAGAGTTTGATTTTGATTTTTAATATTGAACGCGCCTAGTATTTTGTGTGTGAATAGTTTGTGAATCCACCTACAGGTTTTAAATATATATATAAATATTTTGACAGTTTTTATGAAATAATTACCCGGGACTTATATTTTACCTCTTGATTCTCTTCTCCCCGTTCTGCCAACTGCTCTTGCGCAAACTTTAACGCTTCTTCCGTGTTTCTTTCACGTATTAATTCAATCAAATGTTGTTGCTGTGAAGTTTTAAAAAATGAGATTAGTTTTGGTAAGATTTAAAACCTGATTTTCACTGATTTACCAGTGATTTATATAGATTTACTCTGTTTCATACAGATTTACTGTGATTTAAATGGATTTAACAACATTTAACATTGATTTACTGTGATGTCATTTGATTTGTAACAACTTTCTGGCGCTTTTGATGAAGTAAATCCCAGGAAATAATCATAAATCACAGTAAATCACCCAAAAATCTTACTTGTAAATGAAAAAAACAAATGATTTAATTGGATTTAGCCTTGATTTACTCTGATTCACAGAAATTTAAGCTGATTTCCAATGATTTCTTTCGATTTGTAACAACTTTTTGGTGATTTTGATGCAGTAAATCACTATAAATCCTAGTAAATCACCCAAAAATCCTTACTTGTAAATGAAAAAACAAATATCGATCATTATCCAACAGCTCTGGATGGAGTTTATTGACCATAGCAATCGCTTCTTGAATCCTCCCATTTTGAATGGCATCCCTAATTTTGATTCTTTCATCCAGCGTGTCCAAATCAACCGATGGCCGAACTCCAGATTCCATTTGAAACTTTTCAGCTGCTTCTTTGAAACCTTCTAATCAAAATTTTCATTATAGACCAATCAAAAAGGCAGACATTCTATACATTTTTATTTCTTTCACCAAATTTCCCAAAATTTTTCATTAAAAAAAATGTTTCAATTTTTTCCATTAGGAGTCGGGCAGATTTTACGCATGAGTTACACATTGCCCAATACCCAATGCAAAATCTGAAAATTTTCACAAAATTTCGAATTTTTAGCTAAAAATATTCAAAAATTTAAATTTTTAAATTAGGAGTCGTTTAGAATATATAAAAAACTACCCACTGAACGACTCACAAAGCAAAAAAAAAAAATAAAAATTTGAAAAATGTCATAAAATTCCGGTTTTCTTAAAGAAAATAGAAAAATTCAAATTTTTACATTAGAAGTCATTCAGTTTTTACAAAAAAATACACGCAGACCAACTCCCAATGTAAAATCAGAAAATTTTTGAATTTTTTCGTAAAATTTCATCGTTCTTATAAAAAAAAACTGAAAAATTTCAAAATTTCAATTTTCACATTAGAAGTTGCTCAGAATATATAAAAACTACACCCTGCGACTCCCAATGCAAAAAAATGAAAAATTTGGAAAAATTACATAAAATTTTGATGTTTTATTAAAAAAAATAGAAAAATTTCAATTTTCACATTAGAAGTCGCTCAGATTCTACCCACACCTCCTCCTATCCGACTCCCAATACAAAATTTTAAAAATTCTCATTAAATTTCAATGTTTTTAATTTTTTCAAAGAAAAATTTAATGTTTCCAATCGGGAATCGTTCAGATTATACCAAATACTACACACTGTCCGACTGCTAATACAAAAACCAAGGTGAAAGAAATCAAAATGGCGTTTTGTTTTGTCTCAAGTATTACCCGTAACTAAATAGTTCATGATCAACCTATTCATATCGGCCCGTTGTATGTGCATTCCTTCTAATCGCTCCATCCACTCGTCTTTATACACGTCTTCTTGTTTCTCGCCGAAACTCATCCCGTACGCGCTCAACAAGAGCGTCCTATCATTTCACAAAGTGTCATAATTCAATTAAAATCTCGTAAATCTTTAGTTTAAATACTGAAATATTAAAATCTCTATACATTACTCGTCTATTGTTCCTGCTTCCTCCAAGATTGCAACGTTGTAGGACGCACAGAATAATTTAAGGATTACGAGATGTAAATAAAGTGGTCGGCCATTACTTAATCTCGAAACAAGTCATCAAAATGGTTGATTTTTTTAAAAAAATTGGAAATAAATTGGTTTGAAATGGTTTTTATTTGTTTTTGGTTAAAATAGTCAATGGAATTATAAATAAAATAAAATTTGGGTGATATGAAAGTGGAGAAATGTGCAAAGTGGTTGTTAATCTCGCACCAGGTCATCAAAATGGCGGATTTCTCGGGATTCTTCGAGGGATTTTCGCGGATTTTTGCGATTTAATAGTATTTAATTGTCAAATTAAATCGTTTTAAATTAATTTTACTCGTTTTTGATTAAAATACCGATAAAATTATTAATAAAACAAAATTTCAATGTAAAAATTCCGAAAAATTCGTAAAATAACGAATGAAATTATGAATTTACGCGAATTACGAGAAATCGTTGTTAACCTCGCACCAGGTAATCAAAATGACGGATAATTTTTTTATTTTTTTTTTAGAAAATTCGAAAAATAAAATTAAATCATTTAAAATTCGTTTTACTCATTTTGGTTTAAAAAAGCAATAAAATTATTAAAATTTTAAACCTAAAAACACGTAAATATGAATTTAATCTCGCACCAGTTCATAACGCCAACAACAATAATAAAACACTAAAACCAACAACCAAAAAAAAAACTTTTAATCAACCTTACTCAAATAAATTAACAAAACTATGAATAAAACCAAAAAATTAAAAACTCAAAAATAAATAAAAAAACCAAACACGCGCCTGGTTCGAGACCCCACGGTGGCTTCACCCAAAATGGCGGCTTATGGATAGTCATGGGAGTTTCTAGCTGGTGAAAGATGTAGTTTAAACCATCAAAAACACGGGAAAAAGACAAACCAGCAAGCAAAATGACGACAGAAAGGTAAGAAACCAACAACCCCACACTCAAACCCCCAAAAAACCCCAAAATCTCGCGAAATCTCGCATCTTAACGCAACATCCCCACCAAAATCTTGAAGACACATCAAAAGGAAGCGCTTTTACTTAGATATTCACTCACTATTTACTCAGTAGAATTTTTTTTTCCTACAAATTTCCAGTTTCAATATTTTTTTTAGGGATTTTTGTGGATTTAAACTCAAGGTAAATTGCATAATGCAAATGCAGATGGAGTTTTAATTGAGGTCAAACAGGAGATTTTAATTTTTTTTTTTTTTTTAGAAATTTTTTTTTATGGTTGGTTTGGTGAAGATTGAAATGAAATGTGGAATTTTATAAGTTATGTGTTGGAGAAATGATGATAAAAAAAGATAGATGATTAAAGTTGTTGAATTTGGCCTGTGTTGAACTATGAAATGAAATTCTCATGGTTTTGGTTGGCTATTTTTGGATGTTATATAATGTATGAAGATTTTATGAATTTTTTTTTAAGGGTATTTTTTGGGGTGTTATTAGGGGTACTTTTTGGGTAGGTTGGTGTATGAGGGTGGGGGTTGGTTGGTGAAGGGGTTTTGGGTGTTTTTTTGGGTTTTATTGGTGTTTTTTTGGGTGTTTTTAAGGTGTTTTTAAGGTGGTTTCCAATGGTTTGATGGGTGTTTTGAGAGTGTTTTTTGGTGTTTATTGGTGTTTTTTTGGGTTTTTAAGGTGGTTTCCATTGGTTTGATGGGTGTTTTTTGGTGTTTTTTGGTGTTTTTTTGGGTTTTTAAGGTGGTTTCCATTGGTTTGATGGGTGTTTTGAGAGTGTGTTTTGGTGGTTTTTTGGGTTTGATTGGTGTTTTTTGGGTGTTTTTAATGTGTTTTTAAGGTGGTTTCCATTGGTTTGATGGGTGTTTTGTGAGTGTTTTTTGCTGTTTTTTGGGTTTTATTGGTGTTTTTTGGGTGTTTTAAAGATGGTTTCAATGGTTTGATGGGTGTTTTGAGTGTTTTTGGTGTGTTGAGTGGTTTTTTTGTGTGTTTTTGATGTGTTATTGGGTTTGGTTGGTGTTTTTCGGGTGTTTTAAAGATGGTTTGAGGGTGTTTTGAGAGTGTTTTTTGGTGTGTTGAGTGGGTTTTTTGGTGTTTTTGGTGTTTTTGGTGTTTTTGGTGTTTTGGGTTTTATTGGTTTTTTGGTGTTTTGGGTATCATTTGTTTTGTTTTTTTGGTGATTTTGGTGTTTTTTTTTGGGCATCATTGGTTTTTTGGGAGTATTTTTGTGTTTTATTGGTTTTTTGATGTTTTTGGTGTTTTTTTGGGAATCATTAGTTTTTATAGTGATTGATTGATTTTTTTGGTGTTTTCTTTATGAGTACTTTTGGGTTTCAGTTATTATTGTTTTTTTTGGTGTTTTTGGTGTTTTTGTGGTGATTTGATAAGTTTCTTGGGTATTTTTAATGAATTTTAGGTGGTTTGATTAGTTTCTAGTGTGGTTTTAATGTTTTTTTTGGTGTTTTTAGTGTTTTTTGAAATGTTTTTGGTATTTTTGGTTTTCAATGGTTTTTTTGGGCGTTTTTGAGATGGTTTGATTGGTTTTTGATTTTTAATTAACATTTGATTTATTTGTCTGAAAGTAGGAAGTGATCAAGGGCTTATTGAAGGATTTTGAAGCTTTTGTTTACTATTTTTAGTTATTTTTGGACAAATTGTTTGTTGTTAGTGTTGGACAAATGAGTTTTCTCCTGGATTTTATGTTGAGGGAATGTTGGGTTAATGTTTCTGATTGTTGGATGAGATTATGTGGAACATGTTGAGGGGTTTTGGGGTAATTTTACTGTTTTTTTGCTTCTTTTCACTGGTTTATTATGATATTTTTGGTGTTTTTAGTGTTTTTAGGGTCGTTTTGTATTGTTGAAACGGTTTTCTAGTGGAGGTTATGTTGAGAGAATGTTTTGTTTGATTTTTTTTAAAAGTTGGGGTGATGTACTGACGTTACTTGGGTGGTGGAAGAGGTTTGTGAAGTTTGGAATTTTGTTATTTCTGTTTTTTTTGGGTGGTATTTGTGGTTGTGGATTTGTGTGATGGTTTGATATTTGTTGCTGAATATGAGACTTCTGGTGGTGAGATTTGGTATTATTTTTAGTAGGTCTGTAGGTTGTTGAATTTTGATGAGAAGGAGAGAGATTGTTGTGTGCTTTATTGTTGGTCTTACCAAAAAATGTTAACAATGGTAACAATGCCTATGCTTATTGTTATTTATTGCTAACTGTTGTTTGACCATTGTTGGTCATTGTTGACCATTGTTCACCATTGTTGGTCATATTTACCATTGTTGGTTATGTTCACCATTGTTCACCATTGTTGATAAATGTTGACTATTGTTAGTAATTGTTCACCATTGTTCACCATTGATGACATTGTTGACCATTGTTGGTTATAGTTGACATTGTTCATCATTGTTGAGGTTTCTTGATCATTCTTGACCATTGTTAAAACCATTGTTGCCTTAAAGTTCCATTGTAGACAATTACTTTCACTTCAGTACTATTTTTCTGTAAAAATTTGTGATACTACACAATTAGCCAGAAGAATGATGGGTAACAACAGAAAAAACTTTAGAAATCAGTTTGACCTCTAGTGTCAATTTGAGACACCACCCCAGCCACCAAAGTGGAATTCCAACACAACCCTCCCAAAAGACAGCCTCCATACAGTTGTGTGTGGTGTTTTCAGCACACTACAGAAGTCTCCACCTAAATTGGCATTTGAATTTGACAAAACTTTAGACACATTATTGCAGTTAACATTGTACTAACAACACCACCTAAAAAACCATCCTGCAGTCTTTCGAAAACATTACAGTACAATCTGAACCCGATGTTTGTGACAACAACGGAAGTGTTGGTTGTTATTTCTAACAATGAAAAATCAGACATTGTTTCAACAATGGAAAATCACACATTGTTTCAATAAAGTAAAATCACATTGTTTCATCAATGAAAAATCACACATTGTTTCAATAAAGTAAAATCACATTGTTTCATCAATGAAAAATCACATTGTTTCAACAATTGTTACAACAATGAAAAATCACATTATTCCAACAATTGTTACAACAATGAAAAATCACATTATTCCAACAATTGTTACAACAATAAAAAATCACATTATTCCAACAATTGTTACAACAATGAAAAATCACATTATTCCAACAATTGTTACAACAATGAAAAATCACATTGTTCCAACAATAAACATTAGATCTGATGTTTTCGAAAACTGAAATCACCTCCAAATACTTTCTTCCATTTCCCAAATCATCCAATCACCCTTTCCCATAACCCTCCAAAAACCCCATAATGAATTCCCACCTTTAAATCATAACGAACAAAACTCCCATTGCCTTCAAGCTTCAACGATATTTTTTCACCCCCTTCATAACATTGATATACAGTCATTGGCTCGCTGGCCTACTCTACTTTCACTAGTCGTGCTCCGCTCTCTTTAACCTGATTTATACATTAATCAGCAGATTGTGAGCCAATACACTTGTGTGTTTTCATCGATTAAGTCGATGATATTCCTTTCCCGGGTTTTCGCTTCTCCTTCTCCGGTTTTCTAGCCTTCCTGTTTTCTTTTGATGTGTATAGTGTAATTCAATTTGTTCTTCGGGCTTCTTATTAATATGTTAAGTGATATTACAATTAATGAATGAAGTTATGAGATTCAGGGAGAAGAATTTTCCGTTGAAGCTGATGTGTCTTCCTGAAGGTTTATTGGAATTCCCTGTGGGTTTTTCGCTTTGCGCTGAAGTCTGGTTCGGTGAAGGTTTTCGCTAAAGTTGTGTGTGGACTGTGAGTATGGAAAGTGAAAGTGAAACTGAATTGGAATTTTAGGTTAGGTTAGGTTGGGTTGGTTTGGTTTTGGTTTGTATATTGGCCTGATGACCAAGTGACAGTATTTGGAACTATGCATTTATAATGTGGCCAGCGCTGTAATGGTTGGAACGATGCACGATTTGTTCACGTAGTGATCTGCGTATGTGCACAATGATGTCAGAGCGCCAATGCAAGGCGAAAATATATGTGGCGGCAAAGTATAATGTCTATGTACTTTTTCGCTGAGCGAAACAATTGCAGCCAATGGGAACAATTGGTCTGATATCTAAAAAATAGCGACTAAAGTCCGTGCGCTGGTAAATTGAGAGGATAAGTGCGCAGCATGATACGTTGAAGTAAGATGCCATGTGTGCTGTTTAAAGTAATAAAGCTGACAAATTGTTGTTTCCGAATTTTTTTAATTTTATAATTCAACTATACATAATACTACGAGGAAAAGTGAAATTGATAGCAAGAAATAAAGTCAAACTAGTGCGTTTTGGTTGGAACTACTTCCTCTTGTAGCAGTGTTACTTGTGTAAATTGTCTAGCCAATCAGATCGCGCACTTATCCTCTCAATTTACCAGCGCACAGACTTTAGGTGGTTGGATGGGTTGGTGGAAACATTGCTAGAAAGCATTAAGAATTACCCTGATTCACGACGGAAGTGCATCGCTACACGAATGAATCCTGTATTGTTCGCGCCAGGTCGGGCTATAGGCCATAAGACGCAAGATGAGGCTGTAACCAAGTGTCAGCCATTGGTCATTGAGGGCCATTAGCCATTATGTAGATCTACTCTTGTATGCGGAGTAAAGACTTTACTCTTGTGTCTGCCTCCTGATTGGTTAAAGTCAGTTTTAATTGTTTGAACTAGTGTGAAGTCCATACGCTGGTATATTGAGAGGATATGTGCGTGATCTGATTGGTTGCGGCAATTTACACAGGCCTAACAAAAGGTTTCGTGTGTTGTGAGTGCAATTTTTAAACAGTCCGACATGAAATTGACTCGATCGAGTGGTTTTGTTGCAGAAA
>JAQFZO010003027.1:0-10762 GCA_034695885.1 Geophilus flavus | reverse complement strand
TTGTTGGCCACCAGGTGTCGGGTCGTAATCGATTTACGTATCGATATCCAACTCGATTTCCATCGATATTTTCGACCAAATGACCATTTTTTAGTAATTAAAATCCACTAATACGGTTTTTCCGTCCCGACTTTTAATAAATTCGATAAATTTAATAAATTTGATAAATAAAATCCCAAAAATTTTAACGGTTTTTTGCCCAAATTTCATGTCAGGCGTCAGGCGTCAGGTGTCGGTCACCATCAGATTTTTACAGTGTTTTTTATTAAATGAAAACTACTAATACAGTTTTTTCGTGGGGAGAAAAATTCTGAGAGAAAGCGACAACGCACGCAGGGAAGCCACGACGAGGTCATCGACGCTTGCGACGCTAAGTGTATGGAATTTAAAGGTATAAAGTTTCAGGTCTCTAGTGGCTGCTGAAGGCCATAAAGGAGCCAGAAGGACTCATAGTTGACATAAATGATAAAAAATGGTGTCAAAATGTTTTTTTGTTGGTAAGAAATGGATCAAGACGTGTGTTTACATGAAGAGGACAATACAAGAAGTAGTTTTATTAGTTTCTGTTTCGTCCTTACATACATACAGTACAATCGTGGGCAATGAGTTACTCAAGCAAATATGACGTCAGTTCTCATTACCAGAACTGAAGATTTTCATTGTTCACGACTGTGCTGTGTGACGTATTACCACGGCCAAAAAGACATGTTGAACTCGCCCACCATTAGGAGGGGAAAGCGTCGAGACATTGCAGGCAATAGTTATAAAATTTAAGGTTGTCAGCGGCAACTAAGGCAATACACGACCTGACACAATAACAAAATTAAAACTCGAAAGGGAGAGACAAAATCAAATTCTCTTTAGAAAACCACACAAATCAAGAAAATAGAAGAAATGAGATAAAGAAGCGATAGGAAAGAAAAGATTACCAGAGACCCTGCTGTTGGCTTCAGCACCAAGACGACACTTGGTGCCTACTCAGAGAATGTCAATGATCCTTGACATACAAATAGGATAAACATAGCATAGGATTTTGACCCCTGTTCGAAATGTAAAATGGTTTAAACATCACAGATTGTATACGTACTGAATTACAACAAATGCAGTGCTAGTACGTACTCATAACAAATGGCAAATATTTGCAGCATTTGTTGCATATTCCCATCCAACCTTACTTTTCTGAGTGCATTCATCACAACCTTGGCTGAAAATAGCTAGCCATCATGCTAATTTCACCCAAACTATTAAAAATAACCAAGTGAAGAGATTTGATTTGTGTATACTGTAATGATTTATTAGTCTACAGTTTTAAGTTTTAACTTTTAGAAATTAATCTTGAAACACAGTTTTTAGGGTTTGGCAGAACATTCGAATGTTCCGCACACTTTAATTGCCCTGCGGAGTGCGGAACGTGAAAACGTTCCAAATTTACAGTTTTCAGGGTTTGGCGGTACGTTTTCGACAATTAACGTGTCATCAGATCATATGGTCAGATCACCAAAATTGGTCTTGGATCAGCTCAGCTTGCAGTAGAATGGATAACCCGAGGGCATTAGGAAACGAGTCCAACTGTGGAAGTGAATTTTATTTTTATATTTGTGTTTTCTTGTAAATTTTGTGATATGTTGTTTATTAAATTGTTCACTAAATTTTCAACAATTTTTATTAAATTTTTCTTCTTGTCAAAAATATAATTAGTGCATTGGATGCCACGCAAACTCGTTGTCCAACATTGTATGGGCATTGGATCCACGCAAACTAGTTGTCCAACATTGTATGAAATCGACCAAGGATCAACCAAATACCGAAACTCTTCTCTAACCTGGTGATGAGCTCATAATTAGTGACCAAAACACAAGGGATGAGTGTTTAAAGGAAGTTGTGCTGATGAAAATCAAATTCTAAGCTATTTATTTAAAGGGATCAAATTTATGATCAGATCGATAGTGACAATTTAATTCCTTTGGTACGTAAAATAGGTAATTATTAGACAGTTTAATAAATTGTGTTTTACCATACAATGCAAACGTTTTACACAAAAATAAAAAAAATGATTTTTTTTTCGTTGACGGCAACGTAAAAAAAATTTTTTATTTAAATGATTACAATTATATTTTCCAAAAAACTTCAATTTTCTAAAACGTAAAATTCAACAACGCCTTTCGTATTATTTCACATATATAGACTTTATGTCCCACCTTTGCTCTCTCGTTCGATCTCTCGATCATGATGGACAATTCCTCTAAATTGTGCTCCAGTCGTGCTTGCAAATCCTCGAATATTTTCTTCTTATTCGTTTCGTCCTCCATGTAATAAGCGGCGGGATAAGTGTACTGCGCCGTGTGTCGACACTTGTAGAGAATTTCCGCAGCATCGAACAGATAGTTTAAATCGATCCAGCATCCATCTTTCTTCGATTGTTCCATCCTCAAAAAAATATTTTCGATAGTTTTGGCCTCGAGTTTACGACTGTTCGCGTGATTATTCCATGTTTCGAAATAAAATAAATATTTCTGCATTGCGGCTCTCTCGTCGACCACAGCATCATTAGGATTTTCCTTGTGTGGACTACATTTGTAAGAATCATTTGAGTGTGCCTTCCAATTCCCCATACACACCCAACAAAACTGGTAAGAGCACTTGCGACACACCATGTGATTGCCGCCGCCATTCTTCTCGATGCAAGACGAACACTTTGGACAATCTTTGGTAAATTTGTTGAGGTATTGCAACGTCGCAGAGTCGTCCCTGCATTTGATCTCCCATTTCTTCATGGTTTCACAATCGGTCGGTGCGTGATAATCCAAAGTGCACCGGAAACAAAAACTAGTTTTGCATTTGCTGCATGTGACGCTTTTGCTTCTGACTTCTTTCGCGTGCACGATAACCTCGCAGTCGACTCCGGGGCACATTCTGAGATTTGGATGCGCACTTACGTAATCCCTCAACGCGAATTTTCGATATTTGTCCAACTGATCGGAACCGGTCAAGACGTTTAGGGCGAAGTTTTCCGGTACGACAACCGAACACTTGTCGTGCATGCATTTGAGACGGGTAGAAACTCCTTGGGTTATTTGTAGTTCCAAATTAGTTTTCCAGCAAGTCGTACAAAACGAGTGTCCGCAAGCCAAAGATCGGAATTCGTCGTGGGAACAGATTTCGATACACACGGGGCATTCGAAGCTGTCTGCCGTGTTTGTTTCGTCGTCGTGTGGTTGTTGGGGTTTGACGCAGGATTCGATCAACACGTGTTCTTCGCCCTTGGCTTCGATGTTGGTCAACAGTTCGCAGTCTGACATTTTTGTTGTTGGTTTCACTTAGGTTTCACTTGTCGATGTCAATCACGTTGGGATGCTGGCAGTAAACTGTTTTCTGTTACCGACGTCAAGCCGGGTTATATTATCTACAATTGATGACGTCATCATCAGAAACGCAATGATTGGTTAAATTCAAGTTAAATCCAAACGTCATCATTTGATTTTACCAATGAAAATACCCAAAATTTAAATATAAAATCAAATAAAAATAACAATAATAATGATAAAATAAGAATTACCACCATATCTAAAGGAGTTTTATTTATCTTATACTAGTACTAGTATCCATTCTTGCTGGTACTATTATATTTTGTTTTTGTATGATATTTTCGACTTAATTTATACCGTAATAACATGTCTGCGGGCTGACGCTTCTTCAAATTTCTTTTTTCCTATTTCCATTGTCGCTTTGGGTTCCTGGTCATTCTTTTCACTTTGAATTTTATGTTTTGTGTTATATGATTTTTCTGTTTCTTTTTCCATTTTGGTTGTGCACTTGGCATCGACTTATGGGGTGCCTTTTCTCAATGGAGGCTTTATGATTTAAATATTTAGGATTGCGTGTTTATTTTATAATTGTGTTTTTTGCTGAAGTTGTTTAAATATTGTCTTGGTCAGGTTGCGTATATAACCACAGCAGTCACTGGGGACCTTAACCATAACTACTATTTTGTGTCCAGAATTCTTGAAACATCTTTGAATATTTTGGAAATTTCGCTTCTTTTTCTTAATGAATTGGATCTATGACTTTTTGTCAGTGTTTTGCAAATGTATGTTATAATGGTATGCTATACTCTTCTTAAATGTATTGTCAAAAAAATAAAATACAATTTTCTGATTATTTTGGCTTCGAATTTTATTTTATTATTTATGTAATACAAATTGATGGCCCTCCACAATATGACAGTGTCCATCAGGGTTCCACAACATCTCATGTAATCTCTATACAGTATAGGAATACTGGAGGTATCTTCCATCTTTTCCATAAGAAATTTCAACTGCTATGTTGTGATTCTCAACATAATCATTTATCTCGGAAATCCCGCAAGCGTAATCAATAATCATCTCAGATTCAACATGCAATTTCTTCAGAGAATATCAATGATCCTTGACATACAAAAAGGATAAATACAGCATAGAATTTTGACCCCTGCTCGAAATGTAAAATGATTTAAACATCACAGATTGTATACTGAATTACAACAAATGGCAAATATTTACAGCATTTGTTGCAAATCCCCATCCAACCTTACTTTTTCTGAGTGCATCCATCACAACCTCGGCTGAAAATAGCTAGCCATCATGCTAATTTCACTCAAACTATTAAAAAAACTATTAAAAGTAATTGTAAACTAACAAAGTGAAGAGATTTGATTTGTGTAGTGTAATGATTTATTAGTCTACAGTTTTAAGTTTTAACCTTTAGAAATTAATCTTGAAACAGTCTCGAGTTTTTGGAAGAACTTATTCGCAGTAAAATCTTGACGAATTAATTGCTGAGTTTTCAGTTCTTTTAGATTTAGATATGCCGTTATTTTCATTCCGCAGTCACGTTAATAAGATGTTCTATTTTTAAAAGACCGCATTATACGAGACAAACGAATTTACAAGATCATTGACAAAACCAGAGAAATAAGGATCGAATCGAATTAGTGTTATGGCGATCAGCGCCATCTATTGATCACTATAAGAGTGACAACAAGATAGGACATGGCTTTAAATATTAATCAAGTAATGACGCAACACCTATACTGTCAGTCATTGGTAGTTAGATTAGACCATCGCAAAATACACCAATCGCATACAATTGATATCCATCCACAATTCTTAAGCTTAAGTGCAGAGTCATTCATCGTAATACTTTCAATCTGTCCACATCACTGCGAAATTATCACAATGGAGATCGATGGAAAACGTGTTAAAGTCTTCCGATTATCAGACAAAAACGATTGGGATGACGTCGGCAAGGGATTTTTATCCATCCTTGATTTCGGCGGTAGCAAATATTTGTCCGTTTTATCGGAATCGGACAGTTCCGTATTGCTGTATTCGGAAATCAAATCGGACACTTCTTTCCGAAAAGAAAATGACTCGTTAATCGTATGGGGAAACGATGCGTTGAGTTTCCAATGTCAAAAAGCATGTAAACAAGTTTGGCAGATTATTTGCACATTGCAAGGCGTCGATCCATCCCTGGACTGTACACAAGTGGAAATCGAAACGGCCGAAGAAGTCGAGAAAAAATTAAAACCACTAATAACAACGACGACCAAACGAATCGGGGAACAACCGAAAACGACGCCTGCAACAAACCAACCGAAAGGCAAAGTATACGATTCTTTTTACAATTATCTCTTCCCGTGTGACGTTTACAACTTACAAAACATCCACGTCGCCCTGAAAAAAATTCAAACCAATGAAATTTGGCGTAAAATATTCGTAAAATTCGTCCAAAATGAAAACTACATCGACAAACTACTCGAGATTTTCCGAGTGACAGATAAAACGGACGACAAGAGAACATTGCATCGCCTTCACAGTATCATGATGTGTCTCGTCTATTTTAACGAAATTTCCATCTACAACGAACTGTTCACGGACAGCAGAATATTTGAAGTAATCGGGTGTTTAGAACACAATCCGGCGTTTCCAGATCGCGCGAAACACCGGGAATTCTTACAAAACAAAGCCAACTTCAAGAAAGTTATCCCTTCCCTCACCGACGAAATCCTGTACAAAATTCACCAAACGTACCACGTACAGTACATAATCGACGTCGTTCTCCCCAACCAGCAATCGGTGACGGAAAAAGACAAACTACCGATGCTGAAATCATTCATCGTCCAAAACAAGACGGAAATCATCAACACTGCCCAAAGGAAGAAATACATCGCACCACTTTTTGACGAACTTTCCAATTGCGGGATTGACAAATCGCGACGTCGTGACATCGTTCTCTTTTTACGGGAACTTTTCGAGTTAGCCGAATCGTTACATCATGATTCAGACGCCAAAATTGACTTTATCGACACTTTATTCGACCGTGGCATCCTAGAAGCGATGACTCACATGTTGGGATGCGAAGATCTCGTCGTGAAAAACGCAGCTGTCGAAATCATCAGCGATCTGTCCATAAATGACGTCCACACGGTCAGACGATACATAACGAAGCAAGCGGAAAAGTCTGAGAACGAAGTTCTACTCATCAACGTGCTGCTCACCGAATGGATCCGCAATTCCGAATTGGGCGGCGCTGGGACGATTCTGGGGATTTTTATCACGATACTAAATCCAAACGATTCGGCATTTGTCGATTTTTTCTACAGACGGAGCGTTGAATACTTTTTAACACCTCTGTTTGACTGTACCGGAGAAAACCTGCAAAAGATGGACGAGCCGGAAGCTGCCGACTGGTTGCCCCAAGGATTACAGTTGCTTACCTTTTGCCTCGAGGGTCACCGCAACCGAATGAAGAATTTGTTTTTAGGGAGAAATATTTTGTCACGCGTATTGTGTCTCTTGAACTCGAAGAACGTGTCGGTGGTTTTGGCTTCGTTGAAATTTTTTCGGAGAGTCGTCATTGTGAGAAGCGAGCGAATGCATAAGAACATAATCGATCAGAATTTGTTTCTTTCCGTCTTGGAACTTTTGAAGAAAAATATGAACGGTTTTGGGTTGATACGCACGATGATCGTCGGTATTTTGGATGTTATCCGGGTTAATAATGTGGAGCCACTCGTTGAATATTTAGTCGAGAAATTTGGAAGCGAATTTGATGGGGTCGATATGTTTGAACAGTTGAAGAAATTGCACGACAAGAATCGAAAACGTTTGGCGGATATTATCGAAGAAGAAAATCTGGTTCGAAGGTTGTCGGAGTGTGAAAAAGAAATAGTTTCTATGATTGACGAAATTGACAGTAACATGCAGGAAGAAGAAGAGAAGGCGGCTATATGTGCCGATGTTAACATTGCGGCACTCAGGTTGGCCGACGACGAGGAATCAGAAAATGCTCGAAGGTTGTTGGAGTGTGAAGAGGAAAAAGTTTCTTCGATTGGCGAAACTGACAGTAAAATTGAGGAGGACGAAGATGTGGAGAGGGCTAGATGTGCCGATGTTGATATTGAGACGATTAGGTTGGTCGACTACGAGGATTCAGACGATGATGAGTACGATGCGCCTATGATCAAGCGACCTCGCGAAGAAGGAAATGATGATATAATTCAAGAAAAAAAGAAGTTGAGATTTGACTGGTTGTTTTAAGATTGCTTTTAAATTGTTTTTATTTGACTTGTCGACTATTATATAAAAGACAGAATTTCTATTTTTAATGTTAAAGATGTAACTACTAATACGTTTTATAGAAAAAAATAAAATATATATATATTTTGTTGCTTTCTTGTGACTTTCCGCTTTAGTAGTCATCACTCAGCAGTCACCATGTTATTGGTGATGAATATAAACGACATTCTGCTAGTCTTTTCTTATTTCTTCATCGCAGTCCCATGTATGCTTTCCTGCAAAAAACTAATTGTTATGAGCATAGGCAATCAACAACTTCCGAGGATAAAAAGGAAGACTGTGCTCATCCAAAAGTACGTAGTGTTCGGTCGTATTAAAAATATATGATAACTGGAGAAATTTAATTTTCAAGCTGTTAATTGAAATGTTTTATGAGTAATATTTCTGGTAATCGATTAACAGCTCAGTTTCAAATTGCAATAACCAGCATCAGATGGCATATTGGTATTGGTAAGGAACTCACAAGTCAGTGACATTTAGGGTCGAAAAGTTGGGGAAAAGTTTTTTCTCCTCTTTTAATTAATCAAATCAAAATATTGACACACATTAAAGAAAATTTTATTTAAATCACGTTCAAAGTGTATTTTTACCAATTCGTGACATTCCACTAATTTTTTTATAAACACTACCTTTGGATATCGTAAATGCGCACTTCAATTCACTGAACTAAATGTCATTTCTCTCGACTTCCTCCCAGTCGATTCATTGCATCAAAACTCACCGCAAAACAAAATGAATTTATATCGTAAGTTTTAAAAAATCAATTAGTACCGTATAGTTAATGTCTAATATCCGATGTTTTTAGATTCGATTGCATTGCCCTTGTTAATATGCTTTCTTGGGCTCATTCGTTTGTCATTCAAGATGACACCGAATCGAATAAAAAATTTATCATGATGAAAGAAAAATTAAAAAATGAAAGAAAAGATTCACTTAAATATCAATTCGTTGATGGAAATTTCGAATCGATCGAGGCATGAGACCTAGACGAAGTGAAGATGGATTGATCAATTACACAGACGGAGAAAAATACGTGACCTGTCTCTTGTGCAGAGAAAGACCCAGTTGATGCCAAGTGAAAAAGGCACTACGTACTTAACACTGCAGGGTTTGTTTGAAGAGTGTCGGAAGGATGAGGGTTTCTTGTCTGCAATCAGTTTCGAGTTATTTTCTAACCATAGTGATAAACGCTTCATTTTTACAAAAATGTCAGGCATTTTGTATTCATTCGGTAATTTGGAAACTGTAGTGCATTTTGTAGAAAAGATGCCGGTAACGTTTGTCAATTCGTAAATTTATGCCATAAAAGTGTTGTATTATTAACAAGTGTTTAATTGTTTTCGGGTTTGCATTCTTGCAGTGAATCAATCGAGATGTGCGTGGAAAACGATTCTGTAGGATTGTGCCAAGTCCATAACTAGATGTCACCAGTGAAAAGCATAGATGACATCACTGAAAAGTTTAAAAACACCCGCATAAAATGTTTTCTTTAGATGATTCAGAGGATTTATTTGTGCTCACGTGCTAATCACCAAATTCCATCGTCCCTAACTCGGCTCGAAATATCATCGAAGAAGTCATCAAAGAATTGTCACTACACTGCATGAAGAACACAACAATCCAAAAATGTATTAGAAAAGTAACCAGTGGTCAAAAGTCCGAATTTTTCAAGATGATTTTTGATCACATTAAAAGTAGTTTTTACGTGGTTTCTGCACATGCGCAGTTCTGAACGACACGAAAAATCGTCTGGTTATGTTTACATGGGCAAAATTATTTTCGAAGTGAATTATTCTTTAGAATAATCCATCTTTCGTGAAAGATTCTTAAAAAGTGGAATTTTGTCATGACGTCACGTTTGATACTCGTAGTTTTGATGTTAGTCAATAGAGGATGTTATGTAATATACCATATAGGTCATCTAGTTCGTTATTTAATGTTTTCCTCGGGTCTTAGTGGTAGCCTCTTAGCAACGTACATCACACAATTGATTACTCTTGAATCTGTCTTAGAGGGGATAATCTGGAAATTCATGTCTGCTGTCAATTTCGACACATTTTAAAAGGTTTTTAAAAGCTTAGAATTACTTTGTCGTTAACTGTTATTTCATTTTTTGTTTCAATTTTTGAAGGAAATCAATCAAAAGTAACTTCCGTATACAATATTTTTAATTTCTAATTGTAACGCATCTTCTTGCTTTCCGTAAATGTTGAGCGTTTTTGTATCCATTCTGTATTTCGGATTTTTGTATCAGTCAAAACAAAGAATGTGTGTATTAAAGTTTTGCATTCTTGTAGTGAAACCAGATGCGCGCGGGAAACGATTGTATAAGATCATGACAAACATAACAAAGATGCCATCGAAAAGTTTAAACAGCCTCATAAAATGTTCCTATAGATGATTCAGAGGTAAATCTTTATATTGTGACATTATAGACTGTAGAGTAAAAGATGAGTTCATCAACTTCAAAATCCAGTGTATTAAATTTCTGCAATGTCATGATTCGTGTCATTCTTTCGTGGTAGCATCCTGAGGGAAAGAGAAATTCCCAGCAAAGACTAGCATACTGTATTGTGCTGCACATCTATGAGTAAAATAAAAATTTTCAGCTCGCGTGAAAACAAGTGTTGATGATTTCACGCATGATCCGAGTGCAAACAAGTGTTTTATTTTTTAAAAGGAAAAAATCTTATGCTAACTTAAATTATATCACTGATAACCCTTTGTTACAAATTAAACTGCACGATTCAATGTTTGTGCGTGTGTTGCGGGTAAGCCCGAAAGGATATCATGACTACTCTAAATGAAGCCTTACAAAGCGTTTAATCACATGAAAACGCTGTTTCGCACTAATTAAAACTGGTTTTCCATGTTTTCAGTCCACAGTTCCAGTGTCACAGCACGAGGAAAGACGCAATCACACACTAAAGAGTCTTGAATAATTTTCACTATGCGCCGACGAAAACGAATCCCATCGAAGTCTCATTTTCAAGATCTTTTAAATTTATGCCTTATTAAACTGTGTAGTGTCCCAAAAGTCCTCTTGTAAACTCATCTCATCACACAAGTCATTACACTAAAAATTCTATATTCTCTGCCATTTTTAATTGTCTATAACCTCCTTTAGTTTCTACTCTTAATGG